>APFE030809760.1:0-31368 GCA_000404065.3 Pinus taeda
TGTCGCCCTTTTCACACTTGATTTTTTGAAGCTTGTCTTTCAGCGCCAACTTCCTCTGATCGTTGTTGTTCTGATATAGATCCTTCAATGTTTTCCACATTGAAAACGGTGTCTCCTTCCCATGGAGACTTGAGACTATGTGGTCTCGAACTCCCTCCAGAAGGATTCTCCTCACTCTAGCCACACATTTCTTCTATTCCGCCAATTCTTGGGCATTAGCAGCTGCTGGCTTGGGGACTTCTTGATCAATGAAGTCCTTCAAAATGTTGTCCTCTAATACCGCTTCCATTCGATCCTTCCGGACTATATAATTTGAGTTGCCATCAAGGGCATACTCGAGTCTCAAACCATTGAACGCCATTGGTGAAATTTGAGATGTGATAAGAATTCGAATACTATAATTAGGAACTTCAACCTTCGAACTTCTCCCTTCTTTGTATATTGTTCTTTGCTTTGATCACCTTTGCTCCAATACCATGTAGAAATTCCCACTGTAGATCACCTGATAATGCAATATACTAAAGAAAAATACTTGATCTACTTCTACAAACAAACTTGTTGAAGTTTAATCAATTTTGAGCAAGATCAAATAGAACACATATAACAGAGAATGAGAAATCAATCAAACATGAACACAAAAGAATACTATGGGGAAAGGCTCAGCTAAAAACCTCGATCTCTGTATTATCATACAAGTGGAAATATCACCAGATTACACAAAGCTTTAGCTCACAAGCTATCTAGCTCTCAGTACAATCCCTCAATGCTGCTCATGGACAGAATATACAACACATATGCCTTCCTTCAGTCCTCCAAGCCTCCTATTTCCTTGCGTAGTTTCTCTTGGGTCCTCTGGCTGCCACCTGTGTGAATTTACCTCTCACACAACTCACCAAACTCAGAAGTAATTGTGCAATCTCCAAGGAATGAATTCCTTCTGCATGGAAGAGATATCCTTAATGGGATATTCCTACAACTGATAGTACATTGTCCCATCATCTAATCTCAACTGGGTCTCTGATTGAACTGACATGCATGAGTTATTTATGAGAGAATATTCAGTTACCTAAAGTGCAGTAGTTACATGCATGCATGCATGCATTAACTAACTGAACTCATAATCAGTTCAACAAACTATTGGAACTAATCTAACTGGACATAACTCAGTTAACTGAGCTAACTAATTACAACTAAAGGTACAACTCATCCTGATCTCCTTAATCAAGGGATAACTTCCTCAATCAAAGGGGAAACTGTTGCATGTCTTCACATAGAATTCATGTTTGATTTTCTCCAGCTAATTAACTCAAGATGAATTAAGTAATTATTTTTCAAATAGTTGCTAAGATAAAATTCGAATTTTAATTCTCAATTTTAGTTCAGGGACTAACTAAAATTGGAATGTATCCCGAAATGCTATTTATAGCAATGCTATTTTTAGCACTTCTATATTTAGCATTTCTTGTTGCTATTTTCAACATTCTCCTGGTATTTCTATGATCATTTTGATGGATTGTATGTGGTCTACATGGTTGTACTTTCATGAGTAATTATGTTGCTATTATGTTGGTTATGTATGTGTTTTATGACAGTAGCTATGTATGGCTTTCATCAAGTTTTTACTTGTCATTGAATGATCAATGTATCTATGACTACTGGATGGAATTACAGTTGACGTGTTGAGGCACTAATGGCTCTTAGCAATTCTCAGCTAAGTATGAGACCCCTAGGCTCAAAACTATTAGTTACACATGTAGATTACACATTTGCAATATGTTTAACGAAATGCCCATCATGGCTAGTAGGGGTCTAGTCAAGGTCTTGAACAAGTATTTTCTTTAGTATTGTCATTTCCATTTTATTTTATTGATTTTAAGAGATGGTTCAATTCTAGGCACTGACCTGGGCTCTGGGCTTGAAAAAGTGGTTCAAATCGTGGAGTCGCTCGCATAGCACTGATAGTTTTGGTCTCTAGTTGCTGGAAGGCAAGCCTGTGAGAGCGAATTTGGGTTTCTGGTTGCCCTCATTCATATATCATGGGAGTGACCGAGGCTTAGATTGTCCAAAAGATTAGTGGGACCCCAAGGCAAGTTGTCTAAAGTATTGGATTGGTTCCTGAGGGTCCTATAGCTAATGATTAATGTTTGTATGGTGTGTTTTGTCAGTTCCACTTCCTTAATGTGACTTAGGAGGTTGAATCATATCATAGTGGCCTCTCGTCGCATATTTACCCCAGTTGGATGATTGCTTGGGTAGATGTTGAAGGAGGGTGTTACATTCCCTATGTTTGAAATAAGAGCATTTTCATATGCTTGTTATAGTGATAATGAAATGATCTGATTGAAGTGGTTTTTCCTATGCATACTTTTATGATTACCATCAATAACTATTTGTGATTGATTTTGAGGTTACATTTAATCTTTTATTTTCATGTATTATTATCTTTTTGTGGCCTTAATTTATGCAACACGTTGACTAATAGTAATTAGGAAGCAAGCACAAAATCACAAGTACTCCTGTCAAAAGACCCATAAATTAGTTCACTAAGAATAAAGACAAGAATATAAGTAATTGGTTTTCAACCCAACATATACACGAACAAAAAGCCTAAGCATTCTTCCTCTTCTTCTTCTTTCAAGTCCTTTGAATCTACGTATACAGGAGGAATGAGCCTAAGCATTATTCCTTTTCACTTCTTTCAAGTCCTTTGAATATGCACACATAAGAACAATAAGCTTAAGAATTCTTTTTTTTTCTTTTTTCTTTTTTCAATTCCTTTGAATCTACACATACTAGAGTGTTGAGCTAGCAATGATCTCCCATACTATTTTACACTCTAGCTTCTGCTAGAGGAAAAATAAAATGCCCCCCTCCTTTTATTCTAGATTTCTCAACTTTTGTGAACATCATTGTATATTGTTTCCTTTACTTTGAAGTATTTGGTTATGCAACTTGTCCTAATTCCTTCCCTCTAATCTCCTTAGAGGCTTTATTTGATCTTTTTTGAGAAAACTATTTTTCTCCTTAGAAAACCCCCTTCTAAAAAATATTTACAAAACTTTATTTTTTAAGTCCCACAAAATATTACTTAATTGAACCATATCATAATTGAAATTACTTTGCTAATGACACATCATATTCCACTCAGAATTACTTTGACCTTGACATATTGCATTTTGTCACACATCACACATTCTCAATTATTCTTTATTCATTTATTATTCATTTATTGCAACAAAGGAAACTTTACACTTTCTTTCAAATTCTTCATATCTTTCTTTGTGACATATCACATGAACCAAAAAAATCTTCCTTATAATATATTTCATTGTACAACCTATAGTATCTCTTCAATATTTTTATCTTTACGACCTCTTTTATACATAAAATCACATGAGACAAAGTTTTACGGTGCATATAAGGCAAAATGTTCTTGAAAAAACATATAGCATCCAAGTCTAAAATAAGTGTGATGCACATGAAACCAAATGTCCTTTTAGTTTGATGTTCTGATGCCAAAAGTTTTGTTTTAAAAAAGTACACAAAAGATAGAAGTTTTTAAAAGTGATCCACATACAACTAAGACTTAAATATTTTGAGCTTTATGTCACATAAAGGTTTGTAGGGAGTTCCATGTTGCACAAAATGTTTTTTTTAAGTGTATTGCACAAGGTTTCCCAAGTTTGGTGACATGTTTCACCAAATCTATTTTTAAGTGTGACACACATGAAATTGAAATGTGCATAAACCAAAGTTTCACAAGGGGCACACTAATTAAAAGTTTTTAAAGTGATAAAGCTTAACACCAATGTGGCATATTGCATTGAATTTAAAAGGGGCATTACATGGTACTCGAGGAAAAACACATATTTAGGTATTTTGACCATAACTTTTAATCTTGAGCTTCGTAATGTGTGCTCTTTCTACCCTTAGAAGTCTTGTCGAGCTTTACAATTTTGTTGATATAAGTTTTCAATATTCCTATGTGTATCACACTTCTTTTAAACTTAGGTGCACCGTGTCAAGATGGTCAAAAATTAGTAAATGGGATACTTTGAAATTATCAAATTTTATAAGAGGCTTCAAAGTAGTATAGAGGGGTTGTTGCTAGCTCAACACAACATCAAAATAATAATTTTAAACGCTTATAATCTATAAATACGAGTCATGTATAAAATTTTAATATTTATTTGACAATAATAATATTAATGGTTTTCTAAGTGCTGCATAGGTGGTACCAATAATTATTTGATATTTTACACATGTTCTTCTCTTATAACAATTTCATGGAAACTATACTTCTCAAGGAATGGAAGTGCATGTGGGTTTTGGAAAGAAAGCATTACAAATACTAAAAAAAAATTGTTAAATCTATTATATTTTTAAAAACTTATTCTTTAGGATTTGTAAGTTTTTTATAGGCACTTCTAAGAATACAACAATGTTTGCATTTATACAATCACAATGTTCTTAGTTTACTGGGTCAATTTTAAAAATAAAACATTTCAACCTTTTCTTATACCAATGTACTTTTTACACTTTCTAGAGAAATTGCTAGTCCAACCCTTTGTTTACATTAAACAATGTAGTGGCGTAATTTAACATGGCCATAAAAAAAAGATACGAAAAATGTACTTGATGCGTTGACATATTTCATAAATATCTTTCCTTAAAGTGTAGAGAAGTGAGTTTGTGTGGTGTTTAGTCTTTATCATGTCTCAAATTCAAAACTTAGGAGGAGAGGTTGAGAGTGTGAATCAATTGTGCGAGTTACATTGTCCCATAAAATGTTCAACCTTGACTAAACCTCACAAAATGACAATATCTCAATATTGTCAAAATTGTTCTTACACAAAATTAAAACTAACCCTAACCTAAACATAACCTATATATATATATATATAAAATATATATATATATATATATATATATATATATATATATATGCATTATCTTTCTTATGCGCTGAAATACCACTTAGTGATGCACAAACTTGCCTATTAACAAAGGAGTAGTCTTTAGGCGTGACTTTTTGGAGTTTCCAGCAGATTTCTCGTCATAATTCGACAAAAAAAATTATGGTCAAATCTTAATTTGTGTTGCTTAAACTGGTTTTTTTTACTACATATATGGATTCAACACTCTCAAAAATCTAAGAGAACTTCAATTGTGAAAAATTCACTTATCAAACTTGTAATTTCAATCTCTATTATATTTTAAATAAATTAAATCAGAAAATAAATTAGAAAACTTTCCAAAAAATCACATTTAAAAACTACTCTATCCATAAAAACTTTTTCAATAAATTTTTCAATAATGTGATATCCACTTGCAACTGCTTTCTTCCAACATTAAAACTTTTACATCATGATAAGCGAGAAATATTTTTCGATGTACGAGCTCTTGCTTTCCACGGTAAATCTGTAGGGCCAAACTTATCCAGTTATCAAAAATCGCAAACAACAAAATTTTGACTGAGAGGATCATGCCAAACATTGGTCAATTGATTCTCTTGGTTTGAATGAGCAATGTAAATTGGAATAAAGTAATAAATATTTTTAATAAACATAAATGGACTTTTCACTTCTAAAGGGAGTAGTGATAGTCATAATGGAATGTTAATATTTTATTTAGGGGAGTTGTTAGGCGTATGTTTTATGGTTAATTTTTTCCAAAATTCAGTTGAAATTGGTTAAAATTACCACTTTGATTTATGAATTTTGTATTTATTAAAATAGAATTAATTTTAAATAATAAAAAAATATAATTTTAACTAAATTTTGTATTATTTACATGAGATCTTATTTTAAATAATAATAAAAAAATAATTTAACTAAATTTTGTTTTATTAAATTTTAATAAAATTCACTTCAATAAAATAAAATAATTAGATTAGGTTTTTTTAAATAGATGAATTTATCTCTCAATCGGGATGTAGGTCATCAGTCAAGTTAGTTTGGGCGCAGCCATGCGTAGTACTTGGGCACTTATTACAGTCGTCCCCTACATGCTCAAGGCAAGGGGTGTGGTGTCCTTTGGCATGAATACCTGTTGGGGAAGTAGGCAGCGTGTGGAGTAGGTGAGGTCATTCGACATGCAATGAAGGAGTGAAAGGTTGTGGAGAAGGGTGGCGATACATAGCAAAGGAAGGTCGACAGAATGGGAGGAACCCTAGTCGTGGACGGTCGCTTGCAGAAATTGAGTATGTAATTCAACTTTGCCTCAACATTGAATCTATGTTCTGGTTGGGGTTATGTTGGAGGGAAAGGAGGGGAAAGGGTTCGAAAATATGGGGAATTGAATGTTGTTGGTGGCAACGGGGGAGGCAATTTCTTGCCATGGCCTGGTTCTATGTCTATACTTTCTCCCAAATGGGAACAAACCATGACTGCGAGGGGGGGAAAAGCAGGTTGCAGGGCTATGAGGTTTTGTGCTTTGTAATTAAGGTCAGGGGATAATGGGATAGAGACGTTGTAATTCAAGAGGGGTTGGGGTTTGTAGAGACTAGCAGGGGAAAGTTGATGGCAGGGGGTTGGGGTCGCAACCCTGACTGTAGTTTGCAAAGAAACCATTGGGATAGCTGGAAGCCAAACGAGATTGATGGAAAGGGCAGGAATCCTAAGTGGAAAACTAGCCGGAGGAACCTAAGAGGCAAAACCATTTCTCTTTGGGCTGAGGGAGCAAAGATATGGAATCACTGCAAGCGTACTGCCAAATTCAAGGAGGGCCTATGAGCTCGGCTTGAGATGGAGCAGAATGGCCTGCATGCAATCCATGGTAAGGGGGAAGGGAACAATGGTGGGCCTCGAGGTAAGGGTCAGAGGCCTTCCCTCTGGGACCTGAGGGCTTCGACCTACCCCTGCACATATGCGATGAGAAATGGAGGAGAGGAAAAACATGCATGGGCAAGGTGGTGTATTACGAAAATTCTGAATTTGAATCTAACTCTTTCTGGGTGTCAACAATGTTCTGCCAAATAGGTCATGGCTCGTGCTATGTGAGGACGTGGGTGTGGCAGGAGAGCACCCTAGGATAGATAAGGGGTCGAGCACGTCGGAAACTTGCAGGTGTCGGAAATCAGTAGAGCACCTCATTGTTGAAGCAACAGAGGCCTACCGTGAGGGGACAGACATTGGCATTCACAAACTGATGGAAGAACAGGAAGAGGAGATATAGCAAGGAAGTGAGACTGAGGAAGACATGGATAATTAGAGGACTCTTGTTCTAGATACAGGGAACACTCGAGGGAGAATCACACAGTTCAAGCAAACGTTGTACTTGAATTGGTTAATGAAGAGTCTACTCGGCAAAGGCGATGGAGCAGATATCTATGGGTATGGCCGTGACAGTTCGCGGAATGTTGAATTACAAGAAGGACATGGAGAAAATTCTCTTCCAGCTGCACAAACAGGATATTAGGATGGACATAATTGACCACCACATCCCATGCATTATGGATTTGTAGGCATGCTAGGGGCAACAACTGAAGATCCTACTCCCGTCGCATCTTCCTCAGAGGAACAAAAAGACTAGACTCATCCCATGCATAATTTTGGTCTATGCGGTTCGCTTTTAATTTTTATGTTGCAAATGTCATTTTTACAGTTATGTAGTGTCTGGACATGAGATAGAGACGTATCTAGCCTGACTAGAAAGATTGAAAAAATATTGTTTTTGGATGGCTTATAACGCTGACTGGTGGCCAACAGACTTGGTTTCCCCTCGGGGCAAGTTGAGGCCACTTGGTTAATCTGTGTGGTGTAAACTTGTTTATTATATAATAGAAAATTGAATGGATCCACTAAGCTTAACAAAAAAAATGGATGAATCTATGAGTAAAAGAAAAAAAAAATATATGCTTTTAATAAATGTAAAAAAGAATTTTAAATTATATAATAAATATTAATAATGAAAAGTTGTTCTTTTACTTCACAATTTCTTTTTGGATAATTCATGAATTCAATAATTAGATTGGTCTTATTTTCACATTTTATAAAGTTAATTTTAACAACGACCACTATAACCTATATGTATATCCACATGGCCACACACATGGTACATGGGCTAAATGAGATTTGAACAAGTAATATTGCAAAGGGTGTCTTAACAATACACCTTATCACCAACTGATACGCACCATAAAGACATTTTTTTTAATAACTAATCTAGATCCATCTTAACTCCTGATCTACCAAGCATCAAGAGGGATCAAAACACTTTTCATTCTAAAAGAAGTTTGCATCCCAAGAAATTTGATACCTCTTGATGCTTGGTATATCATAAGTTAAGATAGGTCTAGATTGATTTAGTTAGTAATTAATTATAATTATAATTATTAATTTATATTTTACAATTTATGTAATTTGACTAAATCAAAATGTTTTAACAAGTCATTACATTACAAAAATTTTATTACATTAAAACAGAGAATACTTCTAAACCTAATAATATACATTAAATAACTTTTATAAATAAAAATAAAAATAAAAATATAATCTTATAATTGAAAAGGTTTAAGATAGATCTAAATTAATTTAATTAGTAATTAATTATTAATTATTATTTTTATATTTTTATATTTATGTAATTTCACTAAGTCAAAAATATTCAACAAATTATTACATTACAATATTTTCTAACATAAATAAAAATTTAAGTAACTTTTAAAACCAAAAAAGGTAATCTTATAATGGAAAGGGTTTATTGTTCCAAAACTCAGATTATATATATATATATATATGGGGGAACGATTTATGTGTTTCTCATATATAATTTATAAACCATTTTTGAGTTTTGTAATAATTAATATATGGAAAAAATTATTTTAAATAAATGAAAAAATATATAATTAATTTACATAAAGGTTTTATTTATTTTAAAAAGTTATTTTTTTAATAATTAATCTACCATAAAAGATTAATATGTTTAAAGAAATTAAATAAGGTTTTTGAATTTGAAAAAAAATGGTATGTTTTAAAGAAATTGAAAAACATTTTTATCTAAATCCATTTATCATATGAAAAATAAAGTTATTATATAAAAAATAAAGTTATTAACATATATGATAGAAAAAAGAAATTAATAGATAGGAAATGATATGGATGGTAAAGGAAGAAATTTGGAGTAAGAAAAGTGGAAGTTAAGAAAAATAATATTTAAAGGGACGTCATATTATTGTTTATTGTAAGATTTAAGGATAAGAGATTGAACTGATTAAGGAGATTTTTTTGTGTGGCGAAATGGGGATTTTTTGTATTGTGAGTTGGTTTAAAATTTTGGGTTTAATGTGATGTTTCAAATTTTATACTTTCTTAAGTTAGTAGGAGGGTTGTTCTAAGCAATGTTTCAAGTTTTAATTACAATAAAAAAAAGTAGTAGGAGTCATAGTCATTTTGGTTCTTTCCCATAAAGAGTATCAAAAGGTTATATATACTTTATGGTCAAGAACCTAATGATTTATAAGAGATTAGAAGAGTATCAATCATCAATTTTAAGACACCTTGTCTCAATTTAAGTCAGTTACAAGGTTCAAGTTTCAATTTCTTCAAGGTATTATTTATCAACCAAAGGGTGAGTAGGGTTAAATGGATTTCAAAGTTACATTATTCCCTACCATCACTTATTTGACACCTTCATAACATTCATTAGTATCAATGTACCCATCATTCTCTTGTTGAGACTCAAGTGAGTTCAATATTGTCGTGTTTAGCTTGTTTCAAAACCTTAATATTTTCCCCCTAACTGAGTCCATCTCGGGATTATTTCCAAGTCTTGAAGCCCTCCTAGATTAGAATTTCATATGTTAAGACTACTCAATTCATATTTCATCAAGTCAGGACTTGTTTGTGAAATTTTCAATGTTAGCCCCTTTCATTGGTCATTGGGCAAGTCTTATATGAGCATGAGATTTCATAGAATATAAAATTATTTTTATTAAGTTTGGAGAAAATGTAATGTTTTTAGCCCATGGGGATTAGGATAATCTTTCCAATGAACTATCATTTGCCTAATTTTGAATTCATATGGGCAATGTAAGAAGGTTACAAGTTGCACACCTCCTAAATAGCTAAATTTCATAATTGGGACTTCCTCATCAATTTTTGTTTTGAAAATTGTTTCAAAGGGAAAATTAACCTTAGAGATATATCGAGTAGTGTGCAATCTTTCAAATGGTATGATAAGCCAAGTTGTAACATCTAATTGTTGAGAACATACTCTAAATTTCATAATTGGGACTTCCTCATCAATTTTTGTTTTGAAAATTGTTTCAAAGGGAAAATTAACCTTAGAGATATATCGAGTAGTGTGCAATCTTTCAAATGGTATGATAAGCCAAGTTGTAACATCTAATTGTTGAGAACATACTCTAAATTTCATAATTGGGACTTCCTCATCAATTTTTGTTTTGAAAATTGTTTCAAAGGGAAAATTAACCTTAAAGATGATATCCACTTTCAAATGATATGATAAGCTAAGTTGTAACATCTAATTGTTGAGAACATACTTTTACAATTTTAAGCACGTATGTAGTGATAATGATTTAGGGTTTTAAAAATGTTATTAATAGTACAAATTAGAAAACTAAAACTTTTATGCTGTAGTTGACTCTAAAATGTTCCAATAACACTTCATTTTCCTCATATTCCTCATGTCAAAGGTTCAAGTCACTCACAATAAAACTTAATAGTGACCTCTCATATTTTTGTGTCCATTTCATTAAAGTATTATAAATACACCTTTCTAACACTATTTTATTTTACCGAATTGGAAATCATAAGATCACATAGCAACTATGTAGGTTTAAGTATTTTAGAAACCCCAATAACAAATCTAGATTAAATGGTAGATCTTCCTTGCCAAAATTGAAGGCACATTATATTAATTTATTGATTGCATCATGTCAATGGGTTGATTCAGACATTTCTAATGGTGTGTCCCACGCACCATTTAGACTTCACTCAGCTAACTTTCTTCATTTCCTTCAATGATATTCCAAAACGAAATTAACCCAATTTACTTACACACATTTTACGAAAAATAAAAACCACCAATCCTGCCATGTAATTAAGAACACGAATGAATTTGTTTTATAATATATATAGATTTCGTCTAAGAGATTATTGTGGAGAAGCTTATTCAACAGTGCAATGTGAAGGATGTGTAAATCTATTTATTCGTCTGTAACATGTTTTTTTTTAAAATATATAAGTTTTAAATAGAAAAATAATATTGGCTATAATAAAAGAAAATGAATAGGCTTTAAAATAATTAGAAAAGTAATGTAAGCTATGATAATAATAAAATATGTTGTAAGGTAAATTAATTAGAAGTAAAAATAAAATGTATCAGTAAGATGTTTAAATTTATACTTTTTCAAAAATTGTTAATTTGATATATTAATATATTTTAAAAAAAATTAGGTATATATCATGAAAAAAATAAGTCTTTATGGTTCAAAATTTTGCATGTGAAGAAATTTTATCCCTCGACTCATATTAGATCCCTACTTAAGATGGATCTATGTTGGTTTAACAAATTAATGCTAATTAATGCTACAACTTCTTCATAAACTAGATCCATCTTAACTTCGGATCTACCAAGGATGGAGAGGCATCACATCTCTTTTAACTTGAAAAGAGCTCGTCATCTCAAGAAATTTGATCACTCGAGCTTGGTAGATTCTAAGTTAAGATGGATTTAGGCTCGTTTAATTATTATTTATAATTATTTATAATTTATAATTATAAATATAATTATTAATTTTATGTTTTTATGAGCCAAATGTTAAAGAAACATCTCTACCATACTATGTTCAAAGGTTTACATAAGATTTGAGTTTACTTACCACCCTCAAATATAAATAAATTTTTTAATAAAATATCACCCCAATGTGTTACTCAATATTTATTACCACCTCCACCCAATAAAAAGTAGCCAGGGGTGGGGGGAAATACTAATTAAAAGGTAATATTTCTACATTTTACCTAATATTTCCCATCACGCCCCAACCTAAATATTACATTTAAATATTCCCCCTCACCCCTGCTAATTTTATAGTTGAGTTTGTTTACTTTTAAACTTCAAATATAAAGAAAAATTACAATAAGAAGTGGACATGAGGAGAAATATTAGGTAAAATGTGATATTACAATATTATATTTTACCCAATGTAACTTAGTAAAAAGTGGATGGAGGTAGGGAGAAATATTAGATAAAATGTAATAATTACATTTTTCCTAATATTTCCCCACCTTTGATCATGGTTTTACCTTTATAGGCTACATGAATGTCATTTTCTACACCTAATTATGTATCTAAATACATCAAACTAAAATGGATCTAGCCTAGTTTAATTTCCCTCTTAATTATGTTATATTTCACATGAATACCATGGGTCATTTTTAATTTTTTTTAACATATTTCACGTGAATAACATGGGTCATTTTTACTTTTTTTATAATTTAATTTTTATAAGGTTATTTTTATTTTATTTTTCACCTTGTTAAAATGTTTACATTACATTACATACACATTTCTAGCATACTAGAGGCATTATAGTTTAGATCAATGAAGGAATTACATATATCCCTCATACTAAAAACTAATTTTTTTTTAATATTTCAATTACTTTGTCTCACGATATAAAACCTGATATAAAACAATTGAAGTATTCTATTTATGGCCTATATTGATTTTTAAAGTAATGTTATTAATATTTTTTTAGAGTATGGTCGCACACTATATATATATGGGACAACATCTCCCTCATGTACTAGGTTGTAAAGTGTGTTTTGATGCAATCCTTCAAAATTTTATTTTAGATTTTTAGTGATATTTTTAAAAGTGGTAATTACTCATTTTTATTGTAATTTAGAAACACCTTATCAACAAAGTCAAATGTCAAGACTAATATTAAAAATAAATATTTTCATAGTTCAACATAGTTCAAGTAGTATTTCTAGATTTTAACTATGGCAAAGTTTATAAACATATTAGAGACATGTTAGTTGATGTGCAATATGAGCCTCCAATCACATTGTTTTATGTTAAACAAGTCTATGTAATAGTTATCATATCAATAGTATTATCCATAGTATTAATTATTATGTTGATTAGTGCACTCTATTAATGGCATAACATATTATCACAATGACATGTTGTACTTAGTAAGAGATTATTAAGAAACTTAGGTATGGTATACAATTCTAACATATAAGCTAGTGGGTTAAGCATTTGATGAGAAGAATTTTTTTTGGATTTCAAAGTTTCAATGATTGTTGACAATGGCTTGCAATTTGTGATATGGAAAATGTGTCAATTAAAGGAGTCTTTAATGTTCGTGAGATGTGAATTTGAGCTTAGATTCACTGTCTTTAATGTTCGTGAGATGTGAATTTGAGCTTAGATTTACTTATACAAACATTGTTGTAATATTTACAATTTATTTCTATTTTGCCTATATGAAGCCTCTTCTAAGAGAAGGGATCTTCTATGCTCTTCATGTAGCTTCATCTTATGCAATCCAAAATTGTTCAACAACAACATTTACTATGCTCTCATTTATTTATATTTTTATTAATTTACCATACCTCTTTTATAAATATGGTATTTGGCCCATAGGATTCACTTAAATAAAACATATTCTTGAAAATGGGCGAATGGAAGGTTGTAACTCCTAATTTCAAGGGCTAAATTTACCTTTTTTACCCTCTCCCTTAAAATAAGGTGGGCTAGTTGAGGTGATTTGTAAAAATGTAGTATGATACAAAATATTTGCCCACTAAAAATTTAAAACCCCTTAATTTCGCCAAAGGGCTAACATTCGCCCCTAAAATTTTCCATGGTGCTCCCACATTCTCTCTCACATCATGCAATAACATGTCAACCTTTCTAGTGCGCTTTCTCCCATCTCTGGAAGACTCTACATGAGTGGATGTCTCCACTCCTTGATCCTATGCATGTGGCCCCTCCACATCAATATGAGGTTCCTCCTTAGGAGCTAAAAGCTCCTCAACTGCATGTAATTGAAACTCCCTCTTAAGGGAACATCTCATGGCCTTCTCTTCATCGAATTTTACATCCCTGCGAACCACTATCATCCTGTTGGTCGACAGGTACACCCGATAGTTGTGAGGTGTATCAGTGTACCCCACAAATATCCCCAACTATGTTGTTGGCTCAAGCTTCTTCCGTTCATATTTGGTTACGTGGCAGTAACCTGATGAACCAAAAATATTGAAGTGACCCACATCTGGTCTCGTCCCTGAAAAAGCCTCTTCCAGTGTACTCATCCCAAGAATTCGACGAGGACTTCTGTTTTGCAAATAAACAATTGTGTTGTATGCCTCGTTCCACAAGTGTAGTGGTAGGCCATGATCATGCAACATCACCTGTGTTGCCCCTTCTATGCTTCTATTCTTCCTTTCCGCCACCCCATTCTGTTGTGGGTCATGAGGTGTTGTCAACTCTTGTTCAATGCCTTCTGCCGCATGGAAGTTTTTAAACTCATTCGACACATACTCTCCACCGTTATCACTCCTGAGAGATTTAACCTTCCTACCAATATATTTCTCGGCCAATGCCTTAAATTCACAAAACTTTGCAAAAGTCTAATCTTTCTTCTGCATGAATAATATCCAACATTTACGATAAAAATCATCAACAAATATAACATAATACCTGTGCTTGGTCGTGGATGTTCTTGAGAATGGTCCACACACATATGAATGGACTCGATCGAGGATCACCTATGCTCGACTATCTTTATTGTGAAAGAAATATTTGGTGTATTTTCCCAAAGTACACCCTTTACATTTGTCAACTTGCTCTAGTGTACGTTTGGTAAGATCAGTAGAAATTTGTTGCATGATTTTCAAAGTGCCATGATGCAAGTGACCCAAACTCTTGTGCCACAACTCACCGATGTCTCAGCTCTGCACTTTCTCTACTTTTGTGCTCAAGGCAACACAATCTTTGACCTCCAACATGTAGATATTTTTCACCTAAACCACTATCCTCTTTACGTGTCCCGTTCTTATGTGACGACAGAATGCCTTTCCTTTGCTAAAGATCACATCATAGCCTCTATCCTTCAACATGGTAAAAAATACCAAGTTCTTATTCAAACCAGGAACATACATAACATCTTGCAAAGGGGAGAACCCGAATCCCTTTGAAAGGTAATTGTACCAAACCCGGTAGCACTATACGTCCCGTCATCACCCATCTCGATATGCATCTGGAGATCCTTCTCCTCCAAGTTACTGAAGAGCTCTTTGTTACCAGTCATGTGGAAATGAGCTCCACTGTCCAAGTACCATACACTACCCATCATCGATGACACCATACATGCGATGAGGGTAAAGTCTAGTTCGAATTGTGAGGCAAGAGCCTCACTGCCTACCACTCCTCCCAAGGGCTTCTTTCCAGCCTTCTTGAGCGAACACTTTGTGGGAAAATTTCCTAGCTCGTGAAAATAAAAGCACTTGACTTTCAACATGTCCTTCTTCTTTCTACCATGACAAGAATCTGATTTGGAATGAGATAACTTCCCCTTCTGTTTCTTTTCCTTACTCGATAAGGCACAATTTTCCTCATCATCAGTATTTGATGAGGATTTGTCTCTAGTATTCTTTTTAATCTCTTCCTATACCAAATATGACCACAATCATTCCCAATCTGGTAGCTTCTTCCTCCCATTGACAGAGTCTTGATAATTGTGCCAACTCTTGGGAAGTTCTAGAAGATCTAGGCTCACCATATCATCCTCAGCAACGGTAACCTTGACACTTCCAAGCTCATCCTGATAATGGGTGAACTTGGTCAAGTACTTTGGAATTGAGTCACCCTTCTCCATCTTGATCTTTCTAAATTTTTCCTTCAGTGCCAACTTCCTATGGTCACTGCTATTTTGAAACAGGCTTGTCAATGCCTTCCACATTGAGTATGGAATATCCTTATTGTGGAGACTTGAGACAATGTGGTCTCGAACTCCTTTCTCGATATTTCTTCTCGCTTTTTCCACACACTTTTTCCATTCAACCAGATCTTTAGCATATGATGTTGGAGGCTTGGGAATGTCATGATCTATGAATCCTTGAGGCCATTGTCTTCCAACACTGCCTCCATCCTTTCCTTTCAAACTATGTAATTTGAGTTGTCCTCTAAGGCATACTCAAGTCGCAAACCATAGAATGACATATTATTGCTCTGAAG
The DNA here is from genome assembly GCA_000404065.3 of Pinus taeda. Taxonomy (NCBI): domain Eukaryota; kingdom Viridiplantae; phylum Streptophyta; class Pinopsida; order Pinales; family Pinaceae; genus Pinus; species Pinus taeda. Next base: position 16,216 of record APFE030809760.1, read on the forward strand.
TATGAACTTGCAAATTTGATTTTCACCGACACAAAAAATTCGAATTCTCCTCTTCTATACTATCTTTAGCTCTGATAACATGTATATTTTTACTGTAGATTCAACAACTTATGTGATATGCTAAAACACAAGACAAGAATCTACTCTATTCTTCAGCGGAAACCAAAATTGATCGATGAAAACAATAAGTAGAAAAGGAAGAATACCAATCACACATAACACAATATTTCTTTGGGGAAAGGAACTGTTGAAAACCTTGACTATATATATATATATATTGCATTAACCAGGAGACCTGAGAAGAAAATACAATGCTTGTTCAACTTGAACAATTCCTACACTAGTACAATCTATCTCTCTACCTCACAAGCCAGCTCAAGCCAACACTTAGCCAATTTTTCTGCCTGCCAAACCCCTACTTCCTTGCATAATCCCTGGAGGAATTAACCCATATTTAATTGCGAAATCATCTTTCCATTACTGTGCAATCCAAACATAGGTCCTCAACTGATTGCATGCACCATCTGTACAACTCAGAAATTTATACAATTGATAGTACATTGTCCCTGAACTCTAATCTCAACTAGGTCTTCATATGAACTGACATGTATGCATTATTTATGAGCTAATATACAGTTAACTGGTGTGATACTGGTGATGCATTGTTGCACTACTCCACTATTAGACCGCTACTAGTTCCTCCAATAGTAAGAACTAGTTTAACTGACTATAACTTAGTTAGACCGAGTTATCTAATTACAACTCAAAAGAACTCAACATGGCCCCCTAAAATTTAGGGATTGCTCTACATGACTCTAGATAGACTTCCAACTCGAATTTCCTAATTCAATTAAGTCAATTTAACTTAATTAACTATTACAAGTTGCTATGAGAATAGAATTACAATTTAATTCAAGGACAAATTAAATTGGAATTTCTTGTTGCTTTTTTTAACACGTAGCATTTTCATCTTTTACCTACAAAACATAAACATTGTGTTTGTTGATGTCCATATAAAAAACTCGCCATACACAAGAATACATAGGTCATCAGCCATTGTATCTATCAATTCTCTAGGAAACTCTTTCTCGTGTATGGTTCAAGATGGTTCAACCTTCTTGGGCTTTCTTTGGCTAACTTCTTCTTCAAATTTCTTCTTTGACTCCTTGACTTGAAATTTGTTCTTTGACTTCAAATTTTACATTAACTCTTCAACTAATTTAACTTCAGCTTGAATTTATATTTTTTTCTTTTAAACATTATGAACCCTTTACTTTAGAATGTGACATCCATCACTTGAGAGTGAGAAAAATCTTTACAATTTTTCCAAATGGCTCACATCATTTAACTATCTCTAACTCATCCATAGTTTTGACAATGACCTCAATTGTTACTTTCACTCTTTCATATCTCAAAGTATACCCTTCTTCCCTATTTGATTTCGTTGATATCTCATAACCGATATGATCATTAAAAAAAATTGAAGAAATATTTTCCATTTCACCTTAGGCATACATTGATTGATGTGCTTCCTCTCTTTGATAGTGCATGTGGGATCTTTCTTCTTTGACCATAACATTGTCTACTTATATTTTTATTTGTCTTCCACATGCACACCTCTTTTGTTTTTTTCTTCATGCACATAAGCCTCTACCAATGACTATGAGCCTACGAAACCTTGAATGATCTCACAAATATCTTCTTGCAAGATTATCTTGGGCCTTTGTACTGATTAATGAATGTAATCTCTTATGTTTGATGATTTTTAATCAACTATTTTATACATTACCTTTGTGGTTCCATTAGCAGTTGTTATTCAAACACTATACTCATTTTTGCATTTTCTTCGTAAATCCTCTCTCCTATTATTTTCATCATCAAGCATATGCTTCTTATGCATATTTGACCTTCATTGTTGAGGAGTTTCTTATCCCTCCTCATCTTCCCTGTACTCGTCAATTGTTTTAATGAATGATCTTAACATGGTCGTGCACATTCTTATTGTGACCTCCATTCCTTCTAATTTTGAACATCAAGGTGAGGTATGTGCAAAACAAAATTTGTAGTCAATGTTGCCTCCTTGGCTTGATCATGCATTATCCAAACCATGGTTTTTCTTATTCTTCAACACTGCACACTTAGATTTTCCTCCAATCTAACATCTCTATATCCTCATTTGTGATGACATGTGGGTCTATTATATCTTAGATCTCAAATATTTCCCTTTCGTAATGCTTTCTAACATAGGACAATTGATCTCATTGCCTTCAATTCACCCAATCATATCTCTCCCTAGCTCATGGCAAAAAGTCACTCAATAACTCCCTCACATAATCTTAGCAATCATTTTATAGTGATTCTCATTACTAAAGGTGTAACATCCCCAACCTCCTGTTGTGTGATGTCACATAATACCCATAACCAATAATCACAAAATTTCGACAGAATTACAATGCTCTAGTACAAAAATTCCATGTCTTGGTCCACTATCAGCTTCCCTGTAGTAGCACTAGCTCATCACTGACTAATTTAGTCTACCATCTGGGAACATCATGCCTAGTGGCCCTTAGTGACAACCTTGGATTATCTAGTTTCTTTTAATTTGTTGTTATCTGCATTGCCACAACTTGTACATATACCTGGGAATAACCCTTGAATTATACTTTTCGTGTAATGAAATGCATAGATAATGCCATGCATAGCAATAAAACAACAATTGTTCACACAATTAATTAGGGTTATACATAGAGGAATAAAATCATGTGCATCAATTAAATTAAATATCCATAACCAAAAAATAGGGTTTACAAGCAATCAGACATAATAATTAAATGACACAGTAACACTTGTCTTAAAAGGTCGACTAGATGCAGACCTTCCACGTTCCACCCAACCATAGACCACACAGTTCATAATCTTTCAACTGCAGGTCACTCCTGGGCTAGGGCCTCAACTCCATGGGAAACAATTTGTACACTGAGTATTAGACATCAAACACCAACCAAGGTACCAACCCTACTAACCTCATCCTCTAACCACAAGCTCACGCTCCCTCCATCCTGTGCCCAAGTGGTATAGCCCTTCTCCATATTCAATGGTCCCTTGCCAGTGCCACCACCTTCTAGGGTGCCTTACAATCAGCTAGGGATAGTCTCAACCCTGTGGCTTCCAGGAGCTCTTGCTGCTCTCCGGGGTTTCTAGGCACCCTTCTAGGCCAAACTAAATAATACCCAATCAGTTACAAAGCCCAGACTTAAGACTCACTAGTTGTTCACCAAATTGAGTTTCACCAAAAATCCATGGTTGCCTTAGTGAATCTTCGATTCTACTCCTTATCCATAATTCACAGCAACCAAGACTCACCCGAATCCATTCATAATTGATCACTAAATAATCCCCTGAATGAATGCATTCATAGGCAAAAAACTCACTTTCTATATGCATGCCTCTATCTTTCCATGTGGCACCTTCCAAAGCCACGTGGGCCTGAGTGCCTTTCTCACCAATATCAATACACTAGAATTGTTGCTCTTTTCCTTGGAGACACATGCCCTCCATACTCTTTTTTGTGGAGTTGGTCTACAATCAACTTATTTTATTAATATATGTACATATTTACATCATATTTACATTATGATGCTCCCTGGCATCACAACCTTTAGAGCCATATATTCTCGAGCACACTTGCCCCAAAAATATATATACATATTTACATGGGCACAAAGGCCCCCAAAATAGACCTTGGCTCACCAGCCTAGTTATCACATGTACATATATTTACATCGCCAAGGTCGGGTACAGGTATTACAAGAGGCCATCATGAAACCATGCGAGTGAAATTGTGATATGTAGTTATAGTGAAGCTTCACATTAAAGCTCCTTTGAAAATTCTTCTGACACAACCCTTCATGCTCCAAAGAATCTGTGGCCATAAAATCATCCCAAAATAAAAACCAGTTGTGCAGGCTCCAAATCTTTCATTTTTAGATATGATGGAGGCCAATAAACTAGATAGTAAACACACTTACACACGCCAAAGAATATGTGAAGCACCCTCGCTCCCTCCCCACTCACATGGATTGCCTCTAGTCATACTTTTTCTATAGAACAACCTTTCTACTCTTCTACAATGGATTAATATTCACATTTCTCTCATCATAATCTTGAGCCCTCAGTGAAGGAGCTAAAATTAAACTTGCTCCCATATCCTCTTAGAAAACATGAGAGTACACATTATTCACACAAACCAAAAATGTGTTTAGCACTCTAATAAACAATGTTATGATACACATATAAATACAACAACATATGTCTCAAAATAGACAAACTATCTTGATCATATAATCATTTAATTGAGTGAATACCTTAACTATACACTAATCTAAGAAGCTAACTAATTAGAAAATAACTTTCAAACCAACTAAATCTAATCACCTCTTAAATTAAAGATAAACTCTAAATAATAATAAAAAATTCTAATAATCCACAAACATGATCACAGCTAATACAACTCGGAGTTACATATTTTAACGCGTTCCTCATATACCATTATAATCTATTCATCTAAAATGATCTTATTATAATTTGTTATTACGCCGTAAGGCGTTTCCATTTGAAATGAACTCCCCTAAAACGCCTTTTTGTCTTAATGTTAACCATCGGATCTATTGTTAGACGATGGAACCATTATCTACCGTCCGATTATCTGCCGGTATGTCTACCCACTTGGTCTGTCGTGTACACATCCAACTCACTATCGGGCGAAGTTCAGTCGTTTCCTTCTTTGTGCTTCTTCCTCTCCCGGTGGCTGAGTGCTTCTTCGCTCTCCATCACAGCCCCTCTTCAACTGCCCTGCAGACTCCGCCGCAGATATAAGCCCACTGCACAATCTCGCATTCTTTTCTCTGCGTTGCTTTCCAGCATTAACAAGAAAGTCATAGCAATCGTCACCAGGGGAAGAGGCAACGATCACATGATCGACCCAGTGGTGCAGCTGATGGCCCATGTTATTAACAACGAGGATTCCCATCACATTCTGCAAATTGACTTGAGGCCTCTGGAGATCGTTCTGCAAGATATTGCGGCCATCTTCCGAGATCAACAGACAGCGCCCCCAGAGATCGTGAAGGTTTGGTTGCAATTGCTGCTAAATTCTCTTGCAGAGGCAAAACGCGTACTCGATCGCTCGGGACGGCGCCAACGCTGTCTTGACTGTGTTGTGAACAATCCCTGGAGACCCTCTAAACAAATTAGAGAGTACTGGAACAAATTGTTTAATGATCGGCTCTACCATGCCTTTCAAAGCGATTTGCTAATGTTGGTGACTTCTCTGCAGTTTCTTTCATCAAAGCCGTTGGTTAAAGAAGTTGCGTTGCTTCAGGGTGTTGCTGCCTCTGGGTTTGTGGGTTCGGGTATTATAGATGCTCAAGCCCAAGTGGAGAGGTGGCTTAACGAAGGCGACAGAGTTCACCTGATTGGTGTTTATGGCATGCCCGGTGTTGGTAAAACATCTCTCCTCAAAACGATCTGCCACAAATATAGGGAGGTCTTCAGAATGATTTGGGTCAGAATTCCTGAGGATTATAATATTTCTGACTTGCAGCATGCTATTCAAGCTCAAATAGGGAGAAGGGTCGAATATCTCAAGGAAGAGAAATTTTGTCTGGTATTAGATGACTTGTGGAGTCGGCTCGATCTGCAAGAACTAGGCGTGGCATTTGGGGATGGAAAAAACAGTAAAGTCCTGTTCTCTACTTGCAGGAAGGATCTGATTGGAGAAATGGGCGCAGAGGAGTCCATTGAAATACAACCCCTCCCTAGAGATGAAGGCTGGATGCTGTTCCGCAGAGTGGCTTTCAAAGACGACCAAGTTTCTATGGATATAGAAGCGCGTGCGAGGCAAATTGCTGACCAATGCAGAGGTCTTCCTTTGGCCATCAATGTAGTGGCCACAGCAATGATTGGGAAAACCAGTGTACATGAATGGGATATTTGTTTGTATTCTGTGTGGAAACGGAAGCACCGGCAAGCGTTTGGAGTTTAACCCTTTAAATGTGACAGGTATCATAGTCACCAAACAATTCAATTCATCCAGTCACTGATAATGTGGATTCGCCATCATAAATTAATTAGTATAGAACTCTTCCATAGTATAATATATTGAATCTGTCACTAAATTACGATGTTAGCTCATTGGAAATGAGTAGATTCTTTAGGGTTTTATAAATTATGGTGGTCGTTCATGGCGAATGGATTGTTTAGGTCACGTTGATCCTTAATTTCAGATCTAAAGTAAAATTACAATAGAAGAATCTAACAACGTGAAAATGAATACTTAGGTGAACACGATAGAAAACCCTAATGATTGGCTCCACAATCAAAATCTGGTGGAGTTGCAAGTATGCTTAAACTCCCGGCCTCAAGATGGCATAATGGGAGCCTGGTCGGAGATGAGGCACTTAGTGTTGTACTACAGATCGCATAGCTGGATCACTGAGAATTTCCCTCATGACATGCAAGACATGAAGAAGCTACAGAGTTTTGTGCTTTTCTGGTATGCAGGGCCAACTTTCCCGAATTACAAGTTTGAACATCTTGAAATGGTAAAATTGATTCACTGCGATGGGATAAGGGAACTCTCTGCATTGGAGTGGTTACCAAATTTGAAGTTTCTAAAGTTGTATGATAATTTTTCTTTGTCTGTGTTGGGGATAGGGACTAGGGTTCCAAGTGGGTACTCAAGGTTAGAAAAGCTGGTTCTCACAGATCTACGGTACTTAGAGAGTCTGGCTGGACCATCAAACACGGGAGTGTGGGATGAAAGAACGCTACCACACCTCCGTGTCCTGAAGATACGTGAGTGTCCACGTTTGAAAAGATTACCCATTGGAATGGAAAAGCTGAGGAATTTATGTGCATTAAGAGGCGAGCGACAGTGGTGGGAAGGAAAACCCATTGGACAGTGGTGGTCGGAAGGAATATTGTGGGAAAATGATAATATGAAAGCCAAGCTTGAGAAAATATTTGTACCATTGCCAAGACGGATTGTATGATTGTAAAGGAGAGATAAGTGTTGTTTTTCAAATTTTCAATAAATGAATGAATCATATATGATTTGTAAATTGTACATGATGGTTAAATGAATCCATATGGTTTGTCGGTTTGGTATTTATTTAGTTTATTAATTATATATTTTAAAATGTGCTTTTAAACTTATATTTCTAAATTATATTTTTTAATTTTGCATAATTAAAATGTATTTTTTTATAATTATAAAAGTTAAACGCTTTTAAATTTATATTTCTAAATTATATTTTTTAATTTTGCATGATTAAAAATGTGCTTCTTTATAATTATAAAGGTTAAGCTTTTATATGATAATTAAATATTTTTTTTTGGATCTCATTTGTTGTGAGGTTTATAATTTTATATACTTCTTGTTTTATAACATTACCAAATTTCCAAATTAATTGTTTTGTGTTTAATGTATTACTCATGTCAAATATTTTCTAATGATTTTTGGCATTGTTTGGTAAAAATGGGCTAAAGCTTGTTTTCCTATAATTGCAATTATTTTTGGAGCCATTTTTACAAATTCTTCCCATATTGTCATGGTTGTTTCAATTGCAATCTAGAGTTTTCACATTGTTTGATAAACATAATGGGCTGATTTTTGGAGTCATTTTTACAAATTCTTCCATTATAGTCATCGTTGTTTCAATTGTAATCTAGATTTTTTGCACTATTCAGTAAAATTCTTGTAATTGCAACCGTTTCTTGAGTCATTTTTACAAATTCTTCCCCTATTATCATAATTGTTTCAATTACAATACATAGTTTTCACACTATTTGGTAAAAATGGGCTCAAGCCTATTTTCCTCTGGTTCCAACACTGTTTGGAATCATTTTTACTAATTCTTCCCTTATTGTCATCATTGTTTCAATTGATTTTTATAAATTCTTCCCCTATTGTCATAATTGTTTCAATTACAATACATAGTTTTCACACTATTTGGTAAAAATCGGCTCAAGCCCATTTTCCTCTCGTTCCAGCCGTGTTTGGAATCATTTTTACAAATTCTTCCCCTATTGTCATGGTTGTTTCAATTGATTTTTACAAATTCTTCCCCTATTGTCATAATTGTTTCAATTACAATACATAGTTTTCACATTATTTGGTAAAAATGAGCTCAAGCCTATTTTCCTCTGGTTCCAACAGTGTTTGGAGTCATTTTTACAAATTCTTCCCCTATTGTCAATTCCTCCTGCTTTTGGAACTTCACGGCAGAAATACATTGCACATTTCTTCTCAAACCATCTAACATTTTTCTAGGACCAATTTTTTCAGTCTCATTGCCCACAGTTTCCTGTAGACGCTTTGTGGATCGACTTGAACTGTTTAACGATGTATCAGAACCAAACTTCTCAGTACTCTTTTTAATAGTTTCCTCCCTCTTTTCGGGATAAACTGTAGAAGACCATCTCACACCACTGTCCAACTGATTCCATCTTTTCCCCAAAGCAGTTCTCTCTGCGCCATTTTCAAATGATCCTTCCTGCTTTTCCAATTCTAAAGCACAAATCCAGTTTAGCCTTCTGTTCTTGGATTCTAATGTAGAAATCCAATTCAGCCTGTTCTTCCATCCATTCAACGATGTATCTAAGCAGGACTTCTGGCATGTTCCTTTCTCACACAACAATGACTCTTTCTTAACATTTTCCTTCTGCGCAAAGCCGGTGAAATTATCCCACTTGTCCTCGAACTCCAATTGTTCAAATCCCTTTCCGGCATTCTCTTTCTCCGCAGAACACGATGTCTGTTTCCCAACTCTTCCCCCAATTGTTCTTTTTGCATAACATGATTTCTCCTTCCAAACTACTCCTAACCCAGACACTGTCCCGGAGACATCCGAAGATCTTAATATTTCCCTTCTCTTTGATCCCTGAGCCCTTCTGCGTCTATCTTCTATCAAGAAACTCAACATCTCCTGAAGCTCCCCGCTTGGCTCGTAACCCTGCAACCCTCCAATACATGCTTCTTCTTCCTCCTCCTCTTCTTTTTCCTCCCCCCATCCCAAACATCTGCAAATCCTGTCCTGGCCTGGATATATAACACCAGCACACTTTTTCTGTATGTGACAACCATTATTCCCTACAACTCTCCTATACCTAGAGCTACAGATCAGGGCAGACTGTCTCAACCCACATGAAACTTTTAAACACGGTGAAAAAGAGTGAATGCCAGCTGATGTTGGGGTTTGTTGTTGTAAAAAATGGTTGCAGCAACAGTCATTCAGATAACAGTCTATACTTCTTCCCCTCCTCAAACTTGTAGTTGAGCTTATATGCATATACATTTTAGCTTCATAGGGGATTATATTCAATCAAAATTTCTACCAATATGGAATCTTATGAAACTGAAAGGGATCAGTACAAGCAAAAGGCGTATAATGAATATAGACGTGAACTTACATTGAACTGCTTCTGGTTGATAACCTTCAACGCCCAGAGAAGCTTTAATTGTTTTCTTCTACAACCCATAAACATTTAATATCTATTCACATTTTCCGATGCAGAACAATTGATCATAGCACTGTTGATGATAGATGCATCGTATATATGACCTTTTTTCCAGGACATGGATTACGACTTTAGACTTGTCGAAAGTCTCAGATTAGTTGATGGGTTCTGTTTGAAATGACTTAGTAGCACAGATTGTGATTCAGTCATTTTTTTCCCATTTTTCCAAAAATTCAGCAGTTGCTGCAGAAAAGTAACTTAAAAGGCGAATTTTCTCATTTTCATTGCACAGTGACTTTTTGCTGAGCTTTTACCCAGTTAATGATTTCAAACCCTTGCTGTTTTTTTGCTGAGTCCAAGTAGTGCAACACTATAACAGATATCTGAAACATACATAAATGCTTCTTCCTTAGCAGTGTTCCTTTTCCCTAAGGCGTGGAACCATAGGAAGGTTTGGCTCCTATTAGGTGATAGGGTCCCAAATTGTGGGTGTTAGGGTTTCCAGACCTGCTGGGTTTGACCCACCCATGGGGGTGAAAGTCGGGTTGCCTGCTGAAACACATGGATTCAAATTGGTGGTGAGTCAAACTTGATGTCAACAAGTTTAACTTGCTATGAATAACTCGACCTATGAGTACTTAGTGGGTTGTTCATGGGTCAACACTGTCCCGGAGACTTCCGAAGATCTTAATATTTCCCTTCTCTTTGATCCCTGAGCCCTTCTGCGTCTATCTTCTATCAAGAAACTCAACATCTCCTGAAGCTCCCCGCTTGGCTCGTAACCCTGCAACCCTCCAATACATGCTTCTTCTTCCTCCTCCTCTTCTTTTTCCTCCCCCCATCCCAAACATCTGCAAATCCTGTCCTGGCCTGGATATATAACACCAGCACACTTTTTCTGTATGTGACAACCATTATTCCCTACAACTCTCCTATACCTAGAGCTACAGATCAGGGCAGACTGTCTCAACCCACATGAAACTTTTAAACACGGTGAAAAAGAGTGAATGCCAGCTGATGTTGGGGTTTGTTGTTGTAAAAAATGGTTGCAGCAACAGTCATTCAGATAACAGTCTATACTTCTTCCCCTCCTCAAACTTGTAGTTGAGCTTATATGCATATACATTTTAGCTTCATAGGGGATTATATTCAATCAAAATTTCTACCAATATGGAATCTTATGAAACTGAAAGGGATCAGTACAAGCAAAAGGCGTATAATGAATATAGACGTGAACTTACATTGAACTGCTTCTGGTTGATAACCTTCAACGCCCAGAGAAGCTTTAATTGTTTTCTTCTGCAACCCATAAACATTTAATATCTATTCACATTTTCCGATGCAGAACAATTGATCATAGCACTGTTGATGATAGATGCATCGTATATATGACCTTTTTTCCAGGACATGGATTACGACTTTAGACTTGTCGAAAGTCTCAGATTAGTTGATGGGTTCTGTTTGAAATGACTTAGTAGCACAGATTGTGATTCAGTCATTTTTTTCCCATTTTTCCAAAAATTCAGCAGTTGCTGCAGAAAAGTAACTTAAAAGGCGAATTTTCTCATTTTCATTGCACAGTGACTTTTTGCTGAGCTTTTACCCAGTTAATGATTTCAAACCCTTGCTGTTTTTTTGCTGAGTCCAAGTAGTGCAACACTATAACAGATATCTGAAACATACATAAATGCTTCTTCCTTAGCAGTGTTCCTTTTCCCTAAGGCGTGGAACCATAGGAAGGTTTGGCTCCTATTAGGTGATAGGGTCCCAAATTGTGGGTGTTAGGGTTTCCAGACCTGCTGGGTTTGACCCACCCATGGGGGTGAAAGTCGGGTTGCCTGCTGAAACACATGGATTCAAATTGGTGGTGAGTCAAACTTGATGTCAACAAGTTTAACTTGCTATGAATAACTCGACCTATGAGTACTTAGTGGGTTGTTCATGGGTCAACAATTTTTGACCTGTGGACTTGTCAAAAAACTCGCCACCTTCTTTTATATATCTGAGAGACTGAGTTTCTTTGCTTCATTTTCTTCTCTGTTTTTCCCTGATTTCTGCTCATCTCTCCTTAAGTTTTAGCTTACCTGATTTGAACTCACTTTTTTGCCTCTGCCAAGTTTTTTGTGAGCTGAGCTTGGCAACTGCAGTGTTTGGTCCCATCTAGGCATTTGTGTGATCTAGTGCACATCCTCCTTAGCACTCATCAGTTACAATTCAGGTGACAGGAAGCATGAGAACACACCAATACAAACGTGGGAGTCCTTGCACGGATGCTGCATCAAGTTCTCTTTGTTGATTATAGTAGATGAATAGATGTGAAAATTTTCTCTGCTGCATTTGCATGTATGTGCATCATTGCTTTGTTTCACTTCTCCATGCTGTTAGGAGTCAGGCTTTAGGTTTTGGATTCTCAGCATATTATAGATATGCTTTCATCATGATTTTCCAGGAACTCCTTTAGTGCTTGTACTTTGTATTCTCACGGATGTATTTAGCAGTCCCATTGACCTATTTGCTGTTATTTGTTGGACATCAATAAAACTATCTTATCATATCTCTCCATCTGGACATAACTTGGTTTTTAAATCTGGAAGGAAAACAGGTTATTAATTGATTTGGCAATATATATAATTTTATTGTGGCTTCTTCAATGCAGTGGTGCAAATATCTCTGATTGGTAAAGAGAAAAAACAGAGTAGAGACCTTGTTGTTGCTCAGGACTCACTATATATTTCTCCTGATATTTCCAGTTTCTCCCAAGATTTTCAGGTTGTCAATGATATATTAAGAATTCCTCAGTTCCAAGTTTATTCTTGCTGATATTTTCGGATAATTTTCAATATTTCCCCTGGTATTTCCAATGAGTTTTTATTTGGACCCTTCGCAATATATTCCTTGAAACGTTATTTGCGCTAATGCTTCGATGTGTGTTTTTTAATGATCTAAAAGATGATGTGAAATTGGTTGGGAGTCAATTCAACCGTTATATTGTTGCCATTGGTTAATTGGTACTTTTGTGATTCTTAATTCATACCATGCCTTTATAAATAACCAAATTAAACTATTTTGCATTGCATCTACTTGACGTGATCACTAACATAAGGTTTGATCTTGGGTCCCATGTTGTGTGAGAAATTTAAAATGGACAAATGCATCTTTCCTCACTCACAAGCCCTAAGTAGAATACAGAAAGTTGAATTATCAGAGTCTAGAGACAACGTGTTCCCCCGATTGTTTCTATCTAAAAACATTCCTAGAAAGGAAATAGCCAGTAATTAGGGGGAAATGTTATTCCCACCAAAAAATCCAAAAAAATAAAAAATAAAAAAAATAATTAAAAAGGAAGGGGTTCTTCAGTAAATCATTGCCCTGTGTTGTTGATGAGAAGAGGAATTTGTGATACTTGTATTTGTATAAGTAATAGATATGTACAATCAAACCGCTCTTCAGCAGATATATGACACGAAAATGTTGCTTCTTTAGCACAATTCTTTCTCCCATAGGCTATGGAACTACAGGAAGGTTAGACTCTGTGAGTTGACAGAGCCCTATGTTTTCTGCATCCCCTTTAGCCATTTGTTGTATGATTTAGGGCACTTACTCCCCAGGAATCATTAGTTACAACCTACATTCCGAGAAGTACTAGACCAATGTTGTCCTTACAATATATTGGTTTTTCACAGGTGAAAATGTGTGGAAATCCTTGAACTGATGCCATATTAGTTGTGATTTATTTAGGTTACTGGCATTTTATGACTTAGCCAATGGAAAAAAAAACATATAATTATTTTGTTATTTTAATTGTAATTTTTATTAATATAAAGGTGTATGTTTTTATTGTTTTTTATTATAATTTAATTATATTTAAATTAATCAAAGTAGTTACTTTGTGGTTTTTAGTGAACGTTAACCACCATCATCATCAAATGTGAGAACTAGTTTATATTTTTCAAAATTCAATATTAAATTAACGATAAAGAACAATAATATGAAAACTAGTTTATACTTTTCAAAATTGAATAATTAAATTAAACAATAAAAAATAATAATTATGCTTTTGCTTAAATGTAAAGACTAATTCATATTTTTTAAAATTCAATAATTAAATTAATATTAGGTAAAAAATGCTAATTATACAACTTTGTTCAAAATAATATACACTTTACCAAAGTTATTAATATATATGAGTTAATTGTGACTGCTTAAATTGATGTAGTTCACATATGAATGAAAGGATGGCGGGATCATAATAAGGATTTAGATTTATTAACTAATTTGTGAAGTTTGTAGAATTGTATGACACTTCTATACTTATGTTTTTAATAGATATCGATTTATTAGTTGTTAAGCTAAGTTTGTCAAAAATGCATGTCACCTCTCAACTTATCCATTTATAGACATAATGATATAGATTGTTACATTACTTTTATTTTGATCATTGTCTTATTAGTGAGGTGTTGCTTTTCTTTTGAAATTAACCTTAAGAAAAGTAAATGTGATGCCAATAATCAGAGGGATCTTAATAAGAAATTTAATATTCCAAGAAGAGGAGGTAGTAGTAGATTCTAATAAATTAGCAATGCAACAACATAAATGTTTGCAACAAATTTAGAGAGATCCACCTTGTTGAATAATGCACACACTACATGGATAATGGATTTCCGCACTTTATGCCTTACGGTGTTTCCTTTGCAACATCTGGTGCAAATGCTAGTTATAATCCATTCATCTAATAACAATATCATAAGGTACTAACAAAAGACCTTATAGTAAAGTCAAATTTTCTTTTTAAAAATCAACTTATTAATATAAATATTTTTCTCAGAAAACTAAATGTTTCGCATTTTAAATAAATACTCCATCCATCATGCTAAACAAATCAACCATTAACCACTTTTCCCTAATTTATTTTTAAAGAATACATGGACTTTTATAACACACTCAAATTTTTCAGATTTGCAGAAAATCGCTAATGGTTATCAATTATCAATCAATAATTATGTTGCATTTGAACCCACCGCCGAACTGTTAATATCGCGTCGAGGGATTGTATTACAAAGGTAAAAGAGAGTATGAAAATAAACTGTTCTTCGATAAATTCGCCAGCCTCTCCCAAAATTCTCAGAAAATTATCTTGCGTCTATCTTCCGAACTTTTAAGGAATGTTAATTTTCCCAGCAAAAATTCTTATGCTCCGACCTTAGCTCAGTTGGTAGAGCGGAGGACTGTAGTAAGAGAAATGATCTTAGTTGTCATCCTTAGGTCGCTGGTTCGAATCCGGCAGGTCGTATGTGAACAATGTATTGCTCTGTTAGGTTTGTGCCTTTTAGTGGTTGTCATCCTCGGGTCGCTGGGTCGATTCCGGCTAGAATAATTAGCTTGTGCTTTTTGCAGTTGCCATACTCAGGGTCGCTGGTTCGAATCCAGTTAAAATAAATAGGAAATTTTAAAAATTAAATAAAATTGTTATATATTTTCAAGGCCTGCTGTGCTTGGCTTGTGCTTTTTGTGGTTGCCATCCTCAGGACGCTGGTTTGAATCCGGTTAACTAATTAGGAAACTTTAAAATTCAAATAAAATTGTGATATATTTTCAAAGTGCGTAGATTTTTTTGAATAATTTGTAATCAATAAA
>APFE030809762.1:913-24240 GCA_000404065.3 Pinus taeda
ACCTGCAAAGTCCTCAATCTCTGCTGAAGCTGCCAAACTCTGGTCCTTCCCCTTCTTCTTCTTCTTCTCCGGACACACAACTGCATAGTGTCCCATCTTTTAACAATTCCAACACTTCACCTTGGAATAGTCCTTCTGTGTGTTTACCTGTTTACCTTTACCTTTGCCTTTGCCCCCACCACTGCTTGTGGAAGCCTGTTTCTTCTCTTTGCCTTTCTTGCCTCCTGCCCCAGTGCTACATCCTCATCCTGCTCAACTGGCTTGGCTGCCCCAAGCTGACCTTTTCTGATCTTTGTCTAAATGCAATCATCCCAAAACCTCTCCCATGTGGGAAGGGTCTCACGAGCACAAACCCCATCAGCAAAGTTCACCCATAAACGGGGGAGGCCATTTACCGCAATCCACACCAACTCAGAGGGTGGAATGACCTCTCCAACCGCTGCCAACTCATCTCTCACATTAGTAATCTTAGTGAGATATCCAACTGCACTATCATTACCCATCTTAATGTTTTTCAGTTTCTCCTTCAGAACCATTTTCCGGTTCGCATTGGTACTCTGGTAGAGATTGGACAATGCTGTCCACATCTCATGGGCATTGCTCTTTCCTCTCACATGAGGAATGCAATGGTATTTGATTCTGTCTAGAATCAGCCTCTTACCCTTGTTATTTTTATTATAAGCAACCAACTGAGTAGCATCAGTAGGCACAACAACAGGGGTCTGTGTGGTATGCACCATGATATCCCAGACTTCTGCCTCCTCAAAGATACTCTGCATTCTCTCCTTCCAAACGTTGTAATTTGTATGCCCATCCAACCTATCATCCACCCTCAATCCCAATGACATCCTGCTGTCTTAAAACTAAAAAATAGCATTGTTGTAGTAAAGATAAAACCTGTTGTTTATAAAAAATCAGATTGCTGGAATTTTCTGAGTGAAAAATCGGCAGCTGTAATTTTTCTCTTTTCCTGTCCTAAACTGCCCTTCAGCACTCAAGCTCTGATACCATGTAAAAATTTCTGTTTTCCCACCCCGGTTTTCAGTTTCTCCTTATTTCTCCCATGTAGTTAAATTCCCTTTCCCATAACCATACATTCAACAAGCTGAAAAAAATAAATTTGCTGAAAACACAAATTCTGAAAATTTTACAAAATGTTGGAAATTGCAGAAATAAAAATCAGCAGTAATAAACAGCCATTAAAACACATTCAAACACTGATATTTTTGGTCAATGTGACCCTGGAAAAACCCCCTACAACTCTTGGGGAAAACTAGTTTGAGAGCTCTTCTTTATTTCTGGAAAATGCCTTTTTACAGTGAGAAAATTTCAGCAAAATAAAATTTCCAGCAAGCAAACTTATCTGTTTTTTAGCCAAACAGACAAACTGGAACTTTGTTGTACGTGCGGTACAGACGTACGGATGTACTGACCGTACGGACTATACAGACAGACCTCGGTTTCCGTGCAGAAAATCACTTCCTCGATATTCGTGCCCAAAAATCAGTTTTTCCCAGTTTTCTCAGCAAAAATCTGTCTTTTTCTGCTTGTTCTTTCTGTTGTACTGATTTGTTGAAGAGCTGCCTGGTATGTGTGCCAAACTGCTGCCTCTTTCTCCTTCCTGTCCAAAAATCTCCCTTGCTCTCTTGCTCTCCTTCTCCCAATCTGCTCATGAAAGAATGAATGATCTTTTTCTCCTTTTCCTCCTTTAACCCAAACCCTAAATGACTTTTGGGTGATCCCTAAATCCAATGGCTGAGATAGATTTAGATCAATGGCTGAGATTAAATGCACAATTAAATCTCACTTTCTATTTTTTAATTCACCCCACTTTAATAAAGACCCACTTAGTCATTTATTTCCAAAGTCGCTTTTCCTTTCTAATTTTTCATTGACTTTATAAAAGTCACGTTAAAATTAGACTTAGTAACTTTATCACTTAAAGTCACTTTTAAATTAGATTTTCACTTTATAAAAATTATAAAGTCACTTTAGGAGCAAAATTAAAATCTTTTGGACACTTTTCCCTAGGCCAAAGATCAAAGCCTAAGGGAACCACCTGTCCTCCGGTACCAAATTTCAACACATTGTGCCTCAACATAGTTAGCGGATTCAGGTGCTTTACCTTTGTCTGTATCATCAGTTTTACCTTTCTGTTGATTTCTTTTCTGCTCAATTTTGTCCCATCGTAGCTTGCATGTAGAGGCATCATGTGATCCATTTCTTTTGCAGCGAATGCAGTGCAGATCTGCCTTTTCTCCTTGAGAATGCTTGCCCCCCCTGCCTCTGAAATATCTTCCTCTTCCTCTTCGTCCACTTCTTCCTCTTGTAGAATCTTGAGCAGAATGCTTTTCTTTATGAGCAAGGCACACAGTCTTTTCAGAAGATTCAGGGGCTGTCTTCTTTCCAAAAGCTTTCTCTCTTTCAGCAAACTTTTTCACAAGAGAGTCAAAGGTTATATATTTGAGATTTCCATTTGCTTGCAAAGACTCAAGATAATTGGAGTAAGTAGGATAAAGTGCCTTGAGAAAAGCAATAAGAGGGATATCTAGCTCAACCTTAGTGGAATTGATATCATGCATTATAGACTTTACTTTAGATGCAAGAGCAAGAGGATCATTATTTTGTAGTTCAAGAGTGAAGATTTTAATCATGAGTTGAACAACTTCAAGTGCAGAATGTGAGTCATAAAGTTCTTTCAACTTTTGTGAGGCTTCAAAGGCAGTGGAATATGACGAAATATGGCGACTCACCTCTTCATTTACAGATACTGCGATTAATGCATAAGCTTTGTTGTTCTTGTTTTCCCAAATGACGAGCTCTTTGTCTGAGGTAGGCTGCACTGGGTCATTGTCTCCTTCTCCGACACACACTCCTTTCCACAACTCATTGAAGATGAGGGTGTGTTTTATCATCCGGGATGATTCAAGATAGTTCTCCTTGCCAATGAGAACTATTCCTATCATGGATATGATTGAATGCATTCTATAAAAAAAAAATGTTGATAGAAAATATTTCTGCCAATATACAGTAAAAATGTACTCAAAAGGACATCTCAAAAGATTTCAAATCCACAATGTGACCCATATAAATCCATCATTATATAAATCCACCTCACATAAACCTCATATAAGTTCCACCATATAAATCTCATAAAACTTCACCATATAGATCTTATATAAATTCCCTATAAACTTCATATATAAATACCATGGTCATGACCATGTAGGTCAACGCATTCTTTGAACTGTAATTTACAGCGATCAACCTCGGCAAAGCATCAAACATATGAATGGCACCAACAATCAAATCGGACCCCAGTGTAGGGACAGAAGCACAGAATCTTGACCGAAAGTGAAAAAAATGGTGCTTCACATATGGAGGTATGGGTGAACCAAGTTATATGGAGGCCAGCGCATGTATTAAAAGTGATGTATTTAAAACACAACAGTGTACTAAAACGAGAGTGGGAGCAGTGTATTAAAACACACAGTGGTGTATTAAAACGCACAGTTATGTATTAAAAACGCATCATAACCATGTATGAGCTTTCGCCCTCCAACTTAACTGTCATTGTTTTACCGCTCTTTCACGTCCATGCTCTTGTAGCGGCATCGCTGTTGTCCATGGTGGCTGGTGGAACTGTCATCATTCCGTCCGTTGTTCGATTCTCGGCCTCATCTTTTTGGAACGATATGAAAATCTACGATGACACTAAGTACATAGCGGTGCCTACCATTCATTAAATTTTTCTAAAGGCACGACACAAAGCCCAAAAGTGAGGAGAAAGGTATCGTATAGCTTGTGACATAGGCGGTCGGAGGACAAGACTACAGAAAAAAATGATGCGTGGTTCCACTGTGCAATGGTTCATAAAGTCACGAAGAGCGCCACGATTTCATAGGAGCAGTAATCCATTCGGTTCAACTAAAAAAATAGCACCAATAACACACTGTCAATGCAATGTAATACCACCAAAATCGCTCAGACAAATCAACATACCATAAAACAGTTTCTCCAACCATACAAGTTTCGATCCTCGACTGTTAGGAGGAAAGAGAAAACGCAGACTGGGCGGACTGGTCTATGCGCAAAGTTTCGAGAGTGGATAGAGGAATAGAGAGCCCGGCAGTGAACATACTGCATGAAACCATGTCAGACCACCACGGCAGAGGCAGCGCTGGTGCGCCAGAGAGCGTTATGGATAGAGGCAGAGAGTGTAGGTAACTCGGGACTGTACCATGTCAGTACAGGACAGAGGAGTTACAGGAGCATAAGAGCTAAAACAAGGAGCTGGCTCTGATACCATGTCAGGACAGGAGTAACTCCATTTGGCAGAAAACTGATTCATATTATTCCATCAGGTATGTTATTGTTATATACAAAAGGGTGTAACTATTCAGTTCATCTCCTGATGACTGTTCACATTCCTAATTTAATTATTTACATGAATTCACCCAATCGTGAGGATTAGGTGTCAACATATTACATCATCAAATTTTAAAGGGAAAAAGGAAAAAAACTAT
This sequence comes from Pinus taeda, assembly GCA_000404065.3. NCBI lineage: Eukaryota > Viridiplantae > Streptophyta > Pinopsida > Pinales > Pinaceae > Pinus > Pinus taeda. The sequence goes on from APFE030809762.1 coordinate 5,440, forward strand.
TTTTTCCACTGATATTGTCAACTTATCTCCCTACAATTTTACTCAAATTTCAAGCAAGAACACTCGTTGGATGCAAAATTTGATTCATCATCCAAGGAGTATCCATGTTGCATACTTTCGATAGACCTTATCACATGAAAAATGGGAAATATATGAAAAAACGTGATTGCAATCATGATTTGCATGTATTTCTCATTTTTCGTGTAACATGATCTATCAAAAGAATGCAACATAAGAAATCATTGGATGAGGAATTAAATTTTGCATCCACTGAGTGCTCTCGCTCGAAGTTTGAGTAAAACTGTAGAGGGATAAGTTGAAAAAACGAGTTGAAAAATAGATTTTTTATTTTTTTATTCTTTTATTATTTTTAGTTTTTACTCCAAAAATGGTAAATAATACCCCATGGTTGACATCATTATTTTGAATCCTATTGGTTCTTATAAAGTTGATTTTGGTTGTACATTTTTGTTTTGAGGCCCATTTTAGACCTCAAAATTTCTCTAATGCTTCTAGTTATAGTTGGTAAACCAAGGCATAGGAGCGTCCTTTAAGTTGGAGCTTGTAAACCAAGGCGTTGGAGTCTTCCTTAGTTGGAGCTAAAATATCGATGTAAATTATATTGAAGACAAATATTAAACAGCGTTTGGTGCTTTTTCTCTTGAAATGTTAGATCCCTATAATACTAGTGTATCCCCCTTATTGATCTTGTTGTGTCCAAGTATCCCCCATATTGTTATTATTGTGCCCCATAGAAGTCCACTATTGTTATTGTTGTGCCTTTACATTATTATTGTTATGTAGACTATAATTATATCGTGACCCATTAGACTCATATATATATATATATATAAAGGAGGTCTTGTCGTTTGTATCATCCAAGAATTGTTCATTTATGTAATGTAAAAGAGGTTTCCCCCTCGAAGAGAATCATTTTGAAGTTGTTGATATATGTTTTGTGAGTTGGTTTCATAACATTTAGTATCAGAGCTTTGGATTCTAGGGTTTTGCTTCTTCAAACAAGACACTGTGGAATTTTCGCGATCACGTTTTTTCTACGAGGCCTCAGAAGTTGAAATTTTGACTACGTGGAGCTGAAATCTTGATGAACTTTGTGTAAAAATTTCAGATCTTGATTCGCTATATTTTCTTAGATATGATCCTAAGAAGTTAGATATTTTGCAAGCTCCAGAATTCAGAATAAATTTCGTTATAGGCATCGGATTTGAATTCTGTAAGAAATAGTTGAAAATACACAATTTAACTTTTCTTGTTTCAATTTCACGGCCAAAGGTTGATACAGTGACATGTGGCATCCTATACAACTTCGCTCTACCGAAACAGTCCATAATCAGGTCATCATGGGAGATTTGGCATAATTCTTTCTCGAAGAATCAAATCTCGATCTAACCTATGGGGTTGAAAACAAGACTCAGAGGGCTACCACGCGAAGAAATTTCAGAACTTAGAGATCCGAAATTACAGAGTTACAACTGTTTCAAGATCGATCTCCTAAAAGCAAGAAAAGGTGTGTATTTTTTTTAAATTGCATAACGTTTGTTTGAAAAATCGGCGGAAAGTGATTCCAAGGGCATATTGAAGCATAGATATCAGTATTGGGTTCTAAAATTACTTCTAACAAAAATAATTCTACACCCATTAAGCCCTCGAAGAACTCTACTATGACACATGAAGAGAAAGAATTGTAGCATGATATATCAAAATTACAGGACCAAGTGCAACAAATCTCACTCTCATGAAGAGCAACCTAAGATGAACTAAAAGGGGACATGAATAGTTTAAAAATAGAAATAAAATGTGGCATGGATGGTTTAAAAGGCGACATGAATGTTTTAAAAGCAAATATGGATGGTTTGACAAAGTTGTTGCAAGAAAGGCTTCCCAGTGGTGACAAGGTAATCCATGAAAATCATGATGAGGTCAAAAGGAATATGAATTGTGATTTTAGAGACTCCAATGTGGGGTTTAAGAACCACCATGTTCCAAAGATAGATATGAGGAAGTTTGATGACAAAGATCTGGTAACATGGATACTATAGATGGAGCAATATTTTAATCTACAAGATGTAGAACCCTCACAAAAGGTATGTATTGCGTCTTTATATTTAGAACACAATCAATTTGTATGGTATAGATGGTTTTGTTCTCGTAAACCACTTTTCACCTGGTCAATTTTTACGAAGTAACACATTATGAAGATATAAAGAGAAACACCTTCTTTAGTGAATTGATAAATCTCAAACAAAAGGGTTCAATGGCGAAGCACATTGAAGACTTCCAAAAATTGAATATTAGGGTAATCGATATTCCAGAGGAGCATAGGATTGATGTCTTCATAGGTACTTTAAAATATAACATCCAACATGAGGTTCGCAAAGGCAAACCTAATTCATTGGAGAAGGCATTCAAAGAGGCAAGAAAAGTTGAAAGTAAAATTATGGCAACAAAGAAGTCTACCACTCACAACTATGTGTTCTTGCTCCTAGTCTTCCACAACCTACAAGGTTGACACCATAACAATTGGAAGAAGAAGAAAAAACGAAAGGGCTTTTTTATAGTTGTGATAGACAATACACTGAAGGTCATAAGCGTGCTGAGAAGAAATTATTCTACATAGATTGTGAAGAGGAGGAAGAAAATGAATAAGAAACATCAAAATAGGAGAATATACACCAAGAATCAACTCCAGAGAAAGAATAAATGAATCTGACCGTATCTTGTAATGCACTGGCAGGAACTATCACTCCTCAAACTCTCAAGATAGAAAGGTATATCAAAAAGAAAAATGTAATAGTGTTGATTGATTCGGGTAGTACCCATAATTTTACTTATTGTAAGATAGTCAAATAATTGAATTGCTTCCCATATCCAGCACTAGAGTGTCAAGTGATGGTTTCAAAAGGAGGAACTCAAAATTGCTCTGGAAAGTATCATTATATCAAGCTAACCATGGGGGAATATGTATTGAATAGTCCAATGCTTTCCATTCCAATGGGTGGTGTTGATGTTGTACTAGGAGTCCAATGGTTATAATCTTTGGGGATGATATCTTTCAATTTTCAAACACTTTTCTTGAATTTTTTTTGGGAATGAAAGGAAGTTGAATTAAGGGGTGTCACAGCAAAACCAAAAAAGATAATCAACTCTAATGGCATGAAAAAACTTCTGAAGAAAGAACAATGAGTATAATTGTACAATTATGCTCACTAGAGGTTCAAACATCGAAATCATTTATATCTCCAAATCTCCAAAAATCTTGGGCAATCATTTCAAGGTGTTTGACACTCTCAAAGGACTACCATCTATCTGTGTTCATGATCATGCTATTCACTTGATTCCAGAAAGTGTTCCTTCAAACATCAGGCCTTACATATATCCTTATGCCCAAAAGAGTGAAATTGAACGTATGTTTGCAAAAGTGCTAGAGGTTGATATAATTCAACCTAGTCAAAGTTCTTTCTCTGCTCCAGTAGTATTAGTGCACAAGAAGGATGGATCATAGCGTATGTGTTTAGATTATAGGGAGCTCAACAAGCTCACTAATAACGATAAATTTCTCATTCCTCTCATTGATGAATTGTTGGATGAATTACATGGATCAATTTATTTCACTACACTGGATCTTCATTCAGGATATCATCAAATTAGAATGAACACTGAAGACATTATAAAAACGGCGTTCAGAACTCATGAAGGTCATTATGAATTTTTGGTCATGCCTTTTGGCCTTACTAATGCACCTCCTACATTTCAAAGTTTGATGAATTCCATTTTCAAACCCTTAGAAAATTTGCGCTAGTATTTTTTTATGATATACTAACCTATAGCAAGTCTTGGAAGGATCGTGTTCAACATGTTGACAGGGTGCTCAAACTATTGGAGGAAAAACAATTATATGCAAAAACATCCAAATGTTTCTTTAGAGTACAAGAGGTAGAATATTTGGGTCATATTGTATCTCATGACGGTGTTAAGGTAGACCCTAACAAAAAAAAAATCATTAAGGAATGGAAAATACCCACAACCATAAAGCATATTTGCGGATTTCTTGGGTTGACAGGGTATTATCACAAGTTTGTTAAGAATTATGGGAGAATAGTGGCACCTCTAACATCATTACTAAAAAAAGATGCATTTTCTTGGACTCCAGAAGCAACGAAAGCCTTTGAACATCTTAAAGAGGCAATGTGCCAAGCATTGGTCTTAGCTACACCAAACTTCACAGAAACTTTTATTGTGGAATGTGATGCTTCAAGAAATGGAATTGGTGATGTTTTAATGCAAGAAGGAAGATCAGTTGCTTTTGAAAGTCATCTAATCAAAGGAAAGTATTTACACAAACTTATTTATGAGAAGGAAATGTTGGCAATACTACATGCACTAAAGCAATGGTGACCTTATCTAATGGGAAGACACTTTAAGGTAATAATAGATCATGATAGTCTTAAATACTTTTTGGAACAAAAATTATCTTCAAAAAAGTAGAAAAAGCGGGTGACAAAGATGTTGGGTTATGACTTTGAAATCATCTACAAAAGAGGGAAGAAAAATGTTGTTATAGACGCACTCTCAAGAAAGGATGGAAGATGTGCAAGCATTGCTTTCTAGCATTTCTATTATCCAACCTGAGTTGATAACTGAAGCAAGGGATGAATGGAAGAATGATGAAGAGTTGTGGTCACTCATTCAAAAGTTGTAGCAAAATCCCAGTACATCTTATACATTTAGCTAGAAAAATGATTCATTATAGTACAAAGATCGTTTATATCTTTGTAAAAATTCCTAACTCAAACAAAATATTATTTTGGAATTGCACACCTCTCCCTTAGAAGGGCACTCAGGATTTTTAAAAACTTACCATAGGGTCGAGAATGAATTTTTTTGGGATGGCCTTAAATCTGGTATTCTGAAGCTTGTGGCAGAATGTTTAGTTTGCCAACAAAATAAAGTTGAGACAATCAACACCCCAGGTCTGTTACAACCTTTAGCCATTCCAAGTTAGCATTGGGAGGAGGTCTCAATGGATTTATTACAAGTTTATCCAATTCTTAAGGAAAGAGTGTCATCGTGGTAGTAGTTGATAGACTTACTAAGTATGCACACTTTTGTGCATTATCTCACCCATTTAAAGCCAATACAGTTGCTATTGTGTTTATGGAAACAATTCAAAAGCTTCATGAAAATCTAAAGATTATAGTAAGTGACAAACATCCCATTTTCACTGGAAATTTTTGGACAGAATTATTTTCTTGTCTTGATACTCAATTAGCTCATAGCTCATTTTATCGTCCTTAATCTAATGGGCAAACTGAGATAGTGAACAAATGTTTGCAATGATATCTTCATTTCTTTGTATCTGGTAAACAAACACAATGGGTCAAGTGGTTACCTCTAGCTAAATGGTGGTATAACACTTCCTTCCATACTGCAGCAAAAATGACCCCATTTATGGCACTTTATGGATATCATCCAGCACCATCATCTTTAAGAGAAAATTCTAAGGTTCAAGCAGTGGAAGATGGCATTGAGCATCAACAACAAGTTCTCCAACTCTTAAAGGATAACCTCACTCTAGTGCAAAATTGAATGAAACAACAGGCAGATAAGCATGGCAGTGAAAGAAGTTTTGATGTATGTCATTGGATATTTTTACAGCTACAACCATACAAACAAATGTATCTCTAGCAAGCTAAGAAGGATAATAAATTATCACCTAAGTACTACGGTCCTTACAAGGTGTTACAAAAAATTGGTACTGTGGCATACAAATTGGAATTCCCTGCATCTTCCCAAGTACACCCAGTTTTCCATGTTTCATGCTTAAAAAAGGTTATCAGTGACAAACTTCCAATTCAAATAGTGTTGCCAGAACTTGATGAAGAAGGAAAAATCAGATTTGAGCCTAAAGCAGTCATGGAAACAAAAACCCGATAGCTACAAAATCAATCAATTTCAGAGTAAATCATTAAGTGGAAGAACTTACCCGTTGAAGATTCCACATGGGAGGATGAGAATTTTATACAAAAGTATCCATAACCACTCTAGCATTGAGGACAACGCTTTTTTGAAAGAGAGGGGCATGTTAGGTCCCTATAATACTAGTGTATTCCCCTTATTGTTATTGGTGTCCCTGTGTATCCCCCATATTGTTATTGTTGTGCCCCATAGAAGCCTATTATTGTTATTGTTGTGCCCTTACATTATTATTATTATGTAGGCTTTGATTATATTGTGACCCATTAGACTCTTATATATACAAAGGAGGTTTTGTCATTTGTATTATCCAAGAATTATTCATTTATGTAATGTAAAAAATGTTTTCCCCTCGAAGAGGATAATTTTTAAGTCGTTGATATACCTTTTTGTGAGTTGGTTGCATAACAACTCCTTGGATGATGAATTAAATTTTGCATCCAATGAGTGTTCTCCCTCGAAGTTTGAATAAAACTATAGGGAGATAAGTTGAAAATACAAGTTGAAAAAATAGTTTTTTAATTTTTAATTTTTTAATATTTTTTATCTTTTACTCCAAAAATGGTGAATCATACATCGTCATTTTGAATCTTATTAGTTCTAATAAATTTGATTTTGGTTGTACATTTTTGTTTTGAGGCACATTTTAGACCTCAAAATTTCTTTAATGCTTCCAATTGTAGTTGGTAAACCAAGGCGTAGGAGTGTCCTTCAAGTTGGATCCTGTAAACCAAGGCATTGGAGCCTTTCTCAATTGGAGTTGAAATATTGATGCAAATTATATTTAAGGCAAATATTAAGAAGCGTTCAGTGGATTTTCTCCCGGAAGAGTTTCCAGCTAAAAATCGTTGTGTATATTGCCTTTATGCCATGCATTGTTGAATGGTGTTATTTATTGTTCATATGATGTTGAATTATGTTGATCTGATGATAATGATAATTAATGCTCTGTGAAGTTAGAAATTTGATTGAAGAGTGTCAGAAAACGTAAAGTGGCAACAATTAATTCCAATTTTCCTTAACATCAATAGTTGTTTGTGAACTTCATTATTCTTCTCGTTTTCCTTATTAGATATTTTTCATCAAGAAAATATCAAGAGCAGAAACAGTAAAGAGAGTGAACATAGATATTAGGCTCCAAGCCAAGGAAAAACCCCTGCAAGGGGAAAACGCAAAATACTCTTGTTCTTATAAAAACTACGTCAAATGAGACAAAAAAGACCCAATCCTCAGATGGTGTCCTTCTCCAATTACCAAGTCAACCCTTCCAGATCAACCTAGCTCTATCCAACATCAACCAACTTATTGCTACAACTTTGACCCTGCAACTTTGTCCTTGTTATTGTTGTAGAAACCCTAATACAGTGTCTTCACGGGATCCTTCTTTGATTAGGACAGATCTTTCCTAGGTCAATGAGGTCAAGACATAGTATCCCTTCTCCCAATAACTTGATAGAGCAACTCGAACCTGCGATTTCAGCATACTTTGCAGCTACAAAAACCCTATAATTTTGCACATGTGAGAGATAAAGAGCCCAAAAACAAGTTTTCTTCCTCCTTTTCTCATTCTAGACCTTCACTCTACTTTTCTTCTTGCTTCCCAGCTAGAAATCAATCTTCTTTCTTTGAGATCGAATTTGAGAGTGAGCGAGTGAGATCAAATCGCTTGTATTTATAGCCTTTTCAAGGGGTCAAATTCTCTCCTCTAGGCCCACTTGAAGCTACCAAGTCGACTTGTACTTTGGAGGTTTCTAGGACTTCCTAGACTCGAAATAAATTCTTTTACAAAATATATTATGCTTGGAAGTGTCTTATAAACATAATGTTGACTCGCTTGACTCATGACAATAGATCCTCTGACTTCACAAACCATAGAAGCATGAAGAACATACTTTTACCTAGAAGACCATCAACAAAGAGCATGAAACCCATGCTTTTTAAAATAATAACTTTTCTTTTCTTCTTTTGTTTGTTACATAAGATACATATTGAAATGAATACAATAACAATTATGAAGATGGAAACTAGTTACTTTTCCAACATAGAGAAATATTGGTTCACCCCCCTCTCGGTATTTCCAACACACCTCAGTAGGTAGCTAGAATACACCCGCAGGTGAAAAATAGGGGAACAAAGGATGTTACATATAACTTCTTTTTGCTTTGTTGTTTTTGAGGACAATATTTTAACATGTGATCCTCTCCACATCCCTAACACTACAATGATTTCTTCTTGGGTTCCATTGTCTCTTCTCTTGCTGATTTGATAGGTCGATTTCTATTGGCAACATGGAAGTTTTGTTGGAACTCACCTTTAGTAGGTGTACTGAACTTGACAATTTTTCCCTTTTTCTTGTACCTTGAGGGTTGTGGTCCTTTCCCTTTAAATTTGGTTGTATTTCTTCTTCCAATATATTTAGAATCCAACCCTATGCTTGGACTGATCATAGCACTACTCATTCTTCCTGATAGTGTCATCCAATGTCATTGGTTCATCAAATTCAATTCTATCTTGGTAGGATTGTGGTAAACCATTGAGATATCTCTAAATATTCACCCTCTCGACCTGATGTAGGGCACAGACTTGAGTTCTAAAAAAAAATTGGTGTAAGGATCCAAGGTGAGTTGAACCTGCTTATGCTTATGAAAATCTTTGATTTCGCTGTCATAGTACCTCTCAAACAGGGACTTTTATAAGAAATATTTCTCAATTTTTTTCCAAGATAGATCATTTTCTTTGATGCCTTTGAAATTTATAAGATCTTCCCACCATATGTCAACTTTGTCTTTCAAGTTAAAAATGGCTACCCTAACCTTCATATTCTCATAATAGTCATGGACTATGAAGTACTTCTTTACACCCAAAAGTTAGGTTTTTGCTTCTTCACTCTTCTTTGTTGATTTTGAGTAGCATCAGATATGCTCTAGCCTTGAAAATTGGTGGAGAGGCTAAGGCACATGAGATCTCCAAGACCCAGAAATCGTTTGGAGAAATTCCACTCGCATAAAGAGATATTAAAATAATTAATATTTTTAATGGGTTCCTAAGTCTAAACTTAGGAAACTAAAAATATTAATGTGTATTAATAAAAAATGGGTGAGAAAGTTCTAAGTGGCGAGGATCAAACGAGTTCTAATCTTAACCGTTTATTAGAGACTTAATCTCGGTCGTTGAATTTCGAACAAAAAAAGTATAAGAGGAGGCTTGAGAGTCAGTTGGAGACACACAAAGAGATCAAGAATTCAATTTTTTGGGGCGAGGTTTGCTGAGGAAATCGAGTTAGTGATCAGTTGTAGCGAGGGGTAGTTCAATAAGGGATTTTCATCCAAGGCTGAAGAATACATAGCAGAGAGGCGGTGAAGTGCCAAGAGAGACAGCACAGGCCCAAGAAGGGTTGATGTAGAGGACGCAGAGGGCCGTAGAGGCTGATGCAGAGGACGCAGAGGGCTTCAGAGGCAGTGCTAGGGAGATTCTGTGGGGTAGACTGAGAGCAGATCAGCAAAGAGAGGGTGATGCAGTTCCTGGAGAGTGATGCAGTTCCAGAGCAGTGCTTGGAGCAGCATTCGCTGTCCAGCACAAGGAATAGTCAATCACTATGGGGTTGATCATCCGGTCGTTGATTTGCCAGAATATCCGTCTCCAAATAGAGGTACTACTGCCAAGGGAATCCTTTGTTGGGTGAGCCAATTCTGGCACCCTAGTTGTATTCAAGAATCTGCCTAATAATAAAACCCTCATATCTGTTGCACCGATTTTCCCGCATTGGGTTTTTCCGAGGATGATTGTCCAAAAATAACAGTGTCCCTTGTGTTATTGTTTCTATTTACTTCATTGCATGATCTGTATATCTGTGAATGTTTCATTTGTGTTTACTTTGATGTTTATGAAATTAAATAACTTGTTAATGTAAAGAAAGGTAGGAGATAGAAAACCAGAAATTGCAGTAGGGGTTTCTGATGTGTTAGATTCAGAAATTTTCACATGGTATCAGAGCGATTGCAGATCAGAGGCGACTAAAGACACCAACCGAGAAAATCTTAGAATTTGTAGTAGATACGCTGCTATCCCGAGAGACAACGTTGTTCCAGATCCAGAGACGCAGAAGGAGGGACGCAGTGCAGAGAAGGTGATGCAGAGGCTCATGCAATACCTACGCCAACACTCTGAGCTAGGTGAAGGTGATGCAGTTGCTAGGAGGAGCCCACACAGTAGCTGCGGCAACTATCCAGGCCAGCACAGAGGCAGGGGGGCGGATCAGACCTATGCAGTGCCAAGTCATCTTTCTCAGCCAAGAAGGATTGATGCATAGGCCAGGAGGAGTTGATCCAACTCTCACTGTGATTGTGCAGAGCCAGAAGGGCTCAGATTCTTCTGTTGTCAGGGCTAAGGGAGCTTAGCAGATTTTGATTTGTGGAGTTGGAGGGACGTTTTTTCTGTGAGTGCAGAACAGTGTCTAAGGAGACTAAACCAAGGTAGAAGGAAGCACTACCTCGACAGATTTCTAGCCAAAAAATCTAGATCTAGGTTGCACCGACAAAGAAGGATTGGAGAGGAGTGATTCAACAATTGGCCAGAGGATTTCCGAGAGGGAAATCAAGACTCAGAGGGAGTCTAGAGAAGAGGAGCAGAGATGGCAGTGAACGGATTGAGGGATCAGGACAGATTGGATGGGACTTCCAATTTCGTCATCTAGAAGGCCAAGATCCTAGCAATCCTATATAAACATCGCATCAAGGACTATGCCTTGAAAATGGTGGTTGTCCTAGTTGACCCTAATGCAGATGAGAAGTATGAGGAGGCTGAGGCGAAGGAGAAATGCATGATTCTAGACATGGGTCAAGGATCATGTCAAACCACATATTGCTGAGAAGAACACAGCAAGGGAGATCTGGCAGACGATGACCACCTTATACCAGGGCTCTTCCGTGCAACAGAAGATGTTATTAGAGAATTAGCTGAGGTCATATCAGATGTAGAAAGGAGAGGAGATAGATTCGTTCCTTCTCAGGTTGCAAGGAATTCATGGCCAATTTACTTCCGTGGGGTCTACACTGGATCCAGAGTTTATGGTCAAAAATGCTCTGAATGCAGTCTCTGAGGACTAGGAGACGTTTGTCCAAAGCATTTTGGGCAGAGCGACTCTCCCATGTTAGGAGGAGATGTGGGCATCTCTTCGACACAAAGAGATCAGGAGGTTGACCAAGGCAAGGAGTAGTGGCAAAGGAGTGCGAATCAATAAAGAGGAGGAGGATGCAGCTCTAGCATCTGCGGGACAACAGGGGGTTTAGAAGAGGATGAAGAAAGATATCTCCAAGGTCAAGTGCTTTAACTGTGGGGAGCTAGGACATTATGCCTCTCAGTGCCCCAGGAAAAAAGGCAAGGGAGAAGCTTCTGACTCAAAGGCTGCTCCAGCAAAGGCAGAGAAAGATGTCGAGACCAATGACGATTGTGCCATGAGTGATCATGTGCCTCTAGAGAAGAGGTGGGGAGACATAAAGTTGTAGTCGAGAGGACTACAGAAAAAGGGGCGGGATCCTTGAGGTGCCCAAACTCTTGGGTCACATCCGACTACAAGAGCCCTTAACGACAGTAGCATGATGACAGGTGTCGGGTGGAGCAAGGTGTGATGGAGTGGCAAGGCAGTGCTAGAGTGCAGAACTCTGCAGCAGCGCAATGGAAGTTACAGCAGTGCGAGAGGCACAGAAGAGGTTGCAATAGAGCAGTGGTAACAGAGGGAGCACAGGATAGCAGCAGAGTTAGCTTCAGCATCATGAGGCTTCCAGACTCACCAAGATGCCAGTGGTTGGGTGAAGTCAGTTATTTACTTCTCGGTAACTGAGTTGCAGTGCAGCAGTTAGCAGTGGCAGTGCTATGGGCAACATGTTGCAGCATGTTGAGAGGGAGTTGCAAAATAGATGTAGCAGTGGCAGTGGCACTGTCATGGGCAGTAGTACAGGAAGCAGCGGTGCAGTGGATGTGAGGTAGCAAGCCAAGCATCAGCACAAGGTACCGATGTCGAGGATCAGTGTGATGCTTCTATGGTGAAGCATTGCTAGAACACATTCCTCGCTAAGAGGAAGTGTTGATTTTGGGTAGCATCAAATGTTCTCTAGTCTTCAAAATTGGTGGAGACGCTAAGGTACATGATATCTCCAAGACCCAGAAATCATTTGGAGAAATTCCACCCGGATGAAGATATATTAAAATAATTAATATTTTTAATGGGTTCCTAAGTCTAAAGTTAGGAAAATAAAAATATTAATGTGTATTAATATAAAATGGGTGAGAAAGTTCTAAGTGACAAGGATCAATTCAGTTCTAATCTTAGTCGTTGATCAGGGACTTAATCTCGGTCATTGAATCATCAGCGGGAAAAGTATAAGAGGAGGCTTGAGGGTCAGTTGGAGACACACAAAGAGAGATCAAGAATTGGATTTTCTTGGGCGAGGTTTGTTGAGGAAATCGAGTTAGTGATCAATTGCAGTGAAGGGCAGTTTAGCAAGGGATTTTCATCTAAGGATGAAGAATACATAGCAGAGAGGCAGTAAGTGTCGAGAGAGACAGCGCAGGCCCAAGAAGCGTTGGCCCGAAGGCCGAAGGAGCCAACGCAGAGGGCCGGAGAGGCTGATGCAGAAGCCATAGAGGCTGACGCAGAGGACGCAAAGGGATTCAGAGGCAACACTGGGGATATTATGTGGGGCAGACTGAGAGCATATTAGCCGGGAGAGGGTGACGCAATTCCTGAAGAGTGACGCATTTCCAAAGCAGTGCTTGGAGCAGCTTTCGATGTCCAGCACAAGGAACAATCAGAGTCACTGTGGAGTTGATCATCCGGTTGCTGATTTGACGGAATATTTGTCTCTAGATAGAGGTACTACTGCCAGGGACATTCTTAGTTGGGTGAGCCAATTCTGGCACCCTAGTTGTATTCAAGAATCTACTTAATAATAAAACCCTCATATATGTTGCACAGGTTTTCCCGCATTGGGTTTTTTCGGGGTACGATCGTCCAAAAATAACGGTGTCCCTTGTATTATTGTTTTTGTTTACTTTAATGCATGATCTGTACATCTTTGAAGGTTGCATTTGTGTTTACTTCGATGTTTATGAAATTAAATAACTTGTTAATGTCAAACACAAGTAGGAGATAGTAAACCAGAAATTGCAGTAGGGGTTTCTGATGTGTTAGATTCAATAATTTTCACATTCTTAATCTCTACATCAAAGATAGGGCGCTTTGATTTCTTGATTGCTTTCAACATTGTATTTTCCTCACTCTCCCTTTGTTTTGTAATGTCTTTCTAACCTAGTTGTAGCATTAGATAATTTTTCATGGATGTTTGTTTCTCTTTCCAGGGTGTTGAGTGGAGTTCCCCCTCTCACTATGTCTTCACTTGCATGCTTGTGCCTCTTCTTTGACTCGCTACCTTCTGCCTTATTGGTTTCCCATCCATACTTCCAAATTTCAGATGGGCTTTGCTTAGATTTATGTTTTTCCAAATAACTAGCACTAGGTTTGTGTTGCTTTTATCTTTGCAGACCTAGGTAAGCTCTATGATATCACCGCATTTACCTCTATTTACCTTTTTTGAGCTCTAAAAATCCTTTGATTTTCAATTAAGGGTATCCATCCAATCAAGGGAATTGTATTCTGACCTCTTTCCAACTGAATCTTCTTCCTAGTTAGGAAGAGCTTTGTCCATGTTGTATTATACCATTCTGCTACTCATTCCTTTGTTTTGTATTGTAGATTATGTCTTCTTATGCATTGTCTCTCTCTCTCTCTCTCTCTCTCTCTCTCTCTCTCTCTCTCTCACACACACACACACACACACACACAATTGTCAGCTACATCAAGCATAAGCATATTAATCATAGCCTCTATACACATTAATCATAGCCTTGATATGCCAACACTAAGCATGTTGACCTGAAGTTGTTCACACAACAAAATCCCATGTTAGTTACATATTCCAAAAAACAAAAGGACAAATAGAATTCCATCAAAGTTAATGATCACATCAACTATTGGTTTAACTCAACATTCATTTAACAAATCAATCTACTCATCCATATAAACTTGAAGTTTACTTTGTGTGTCTGAGCCCCTTCAAGTCCAATGTTGAATCTATGTTGTGATACAACTATGTAACACCTCCCACCCCTTAAAACCATCTCAGGTTGTGGGAGTGCTACATTTTTTACTCGATGTCCAAGGTATGTTATGAAGATAGGGTTACAACAACATTTTTTCCTCAAAAGTATTCAAATTCTAAAACTAATGTAACCATTTTGTTTAGCTCATTGAGAGCTTTCTAATTATAAAAATTTACCTCAATTTGAATCTCGGGTAAAAATTTATGCCCCTTAGAACTTCAACCCATTAAGGAGGGCATTTCATCAAGAGAAATCTATCTGTCACCCACGTGGCTCATCTCAAGTTGTGGGAGTGCTACATTTTTTAATTGATCTCCAAGGTATGTTACGAAGATGGGGCTATAAGAACCTTTTTTCCTCGAAGTATTTGAATCTTAAAACTAATGCCATCATTTCGTTTAGCTCATTGAGAGCTTTCTGATGAAATAAATTTAGTACCTCAATTTGAATCTCAGGTAGAAAGGTGTGCCCCTTAGAACTTTAGCCCATTAAGGAGGCCCTTTCATCAAGAGAAATCTATGGCACCCACGTGGCCATGCCAAGCCCATGTGGTGCCACGCCGCCACCACATGGGGTCCACATGGCACAAACATCATATCGATACTGATGCATAATTTAACATTTAGTTTCCCCTGTATTGTGGTTCATGGTACTACATTTCCCCCAAGTCGGTATTCTAACAATTCCCCCAGTACTACATTCATTGTGTACCATGTTCCTCAATATTGCATCTCCCCAAGTTGGTAGGTGTTAGTTTCCCTAACTACAATCCCTAAGCCACTAGATCAGGGTCCCCAACACCATTCCTCCTAGGTGCCATGCATCTCTATATTGTTCCCACCAAGCCGGTATTCTTAAACATTGATCGTCTACTCTCTTAATTAAGTTATAATTAAGGTTATCACATCATAATAAAAAGATTATCAATTAATACCATGCATACCCTCCATTGGTTTTCTCGTAGAAAAAACGTTATTTCAAGACTCTGGTCATTTCATCAATTCAATGAAACATTTAATAAACTATTGTCGCTTCCCTACACAAGTTGCAATCTGGTTAAACTTGTTTAGAGGGCTATGATTATCAATTAAATAAGCATGAACACACGAGTTTTCATAACTATACAAGAAGAGTTGATGTCCATCTATCAGACATTACTAATCCTCTAAACAAATTGAACGACTATTTTTATAAGCCATGTTGTCAACTAAGAGAGCATAAACACAATTTCTCATATCAATCATGAACATAATGTCGAACAACACATTCCAAACATTTATTAAATATAATGGACATGCAAGATCTCATACTAGCCATAAGCATAGCATTGAATATCATGGTTCATGATTCATATATGCCACTATAATATACTTATCTGTATATCTTAAATTGGTTGACCATTGAAGGAGGGATTTACACTCTCCCCCCAACCATAGGCTAGCTACACAATAGCATTCTTACAGCCGAAGACCCCCAAGCTAGATCCAATGTTCGAGAAAATGCTTGTTTAGGGAATTCACACCAAAGGCTTGGTTAAACACTCAAAATATGGAGCCCAATGTCCATGTGGTTTATCAACTGTGCTCTAACAGCGAGCACCAAGGTGGTTTATCAGTTGTACCTACAAACAGAACCAGGGTGGTTTATTAGTTTTTTCCTAGCAGTAAGCACTATAGTAGCTCACTCTTTCCTCTAAGTTCATTCATAGGGGTTCACCCAAGCTTCAAATGGGGTATCGCTCAATCTCAAGAGTTGGAATCCAATGTCTAGGTGGTTGATCCATTGTATTTTCCTAGAAAGCACCACAGGGGTCTAATGTCCACTATCTAGGTGCTTTATCAGCAACTTAGTAAGCACCACTATGGCATAAAATTCCCTATCCAGTTGGTTTATCATCTACTCAGTAAGCACCACAGTGATTCAATCACTAAGCTTCCCACTGATCCACACAAGCTTAGACACACAGTCCAATGGCCTCACACACAGTTCACAGAGTGTTCATCCATAATTCACAAGCATTTAACCCATGGTTCAAAATGGGTATTGTTCAGTCTCGGGACTTGGAATCCTACATCTAGGTGGTTTATCAACTATACAGCAAGAACTACATTGATTCAGTCTTCCATTGAGTATCTCGTTGTTCCACATAGGCTTAGACACAGTTTAGTGGCGTCGCACAGTTCACAGGGGATTCACCCACAATTCATAAGGATTTCAACCATAGTTCAGATGGGGTATTGCTCATGGAATCCATTGTCCATGTGGTTTATCATCTATACAGCAAGCACCACAGTGATTCAGTCTGACATTAAGCCTCCCACTTATCCATATGGGCTAGAAAACATAGTTCAATGGCCTCACGCACAGCTCACAAGGGATTCGCCCACTCTGTCTTCTATTGCAAATTCCCAACAACTCCCACACACTCCAATGATCAGTTAAACACACTCAGAAGGAAGAAAAACTTTGTCCAAGAGAAAACTCAAGTGATCTTGATCAACAAGAGAAAGTCAAGAGCCAAGGAGCTAACCATCAAGAGCCCACAACCAAAACCAAAGACCCATTTCTTCAGTGGTGCCTACATATATTTCCAATATCCTTTTACATGTTTAAGATCTCGCTCGCTTATGTCTTCAATGTGCTAGGGGAAAAGGCATTGTTTTCTCCTCCACTGCCTCTTGTTGCATCTCATATATTGACTATCAAGAAGTGGATCAATCAAGTATACAAGCGATAGTTCATTAACTTTAGCATTTAAGTTCAAAGTTGGGTTTGTGGCCTTCCAAGTAAGCAACCTTCATCAAACATTAAGGTTCTGAAAGGTTGTCCTCTCCTTTAATTAGTAATCAGAATGTTTAAAACACATACGACCAGCTATGTCTCATGTGCCCACGTTGGCATTACAGTGACATTTTTGAATTACAAAACACAAACAAGAATACAAGGATAACCTTTGTATACATTTAGTATCTCTTTGATGTGAAAAAATAATGGCAAATAATAGCAAGAAGAAAAATAATCATTCTATAGTATTTAAGAAATAAAGCAATGAAAAAGAAGAAAGAACCAAATTAGACATTAGAGTTAAAATTCTCTTTGAAATTTCTTTCCAAGCGAACCTCCTTAGAATTACTATTCAAAATGGTTCAACAAATAACCATAATATTAAAATAAACTTCCTCAAAAACTATATTAACAAGGTTTGATAAGATATTTAGACACTTGAGGGTCTAAGACCAGTTGGTTTAATGTGTCTTTAGGAGAAATTTGTTTCTTGAGTGCATTTTTTTAAAAAACTAATGAGGGTCACGAGTTGGCATTATGATTCTGGTATGGCTCTATGATACAGGTGTTGTACTTGATGGCAACTCACTCAAGTGGCAATGGTCTATTCAGGCTCTCAAAATGATGGAAATTAAGAGGCTCGCAGGTGAATGGTTCAAAAGGTGCAGACCCGCAGGTTCGCCATCCAGAAGGTGCGGTCATACCCACAGGTTACCCATTCAGATGGTGCGGAACCCTAGTTCACTCACTTCAAGGCAGTAAAGCGCGCTCACGTGGGGTTTCTTATGTTTGGCCCGTGGTATTTAGCCCGCCATTTCTAATGCTATGGTTTTGGCCCGTGGTATAGGATCTATTTTAGCCCCGGTTTGGATCCCTTGTATTGGTTATTGATGGTTTTGTCCCATGGTGTGAATAGGGCTTGACTATAAATAGGGAAGGAGATCTCTTGGCTAACGTATCTTTTCAATTGAATATCTTAAGATCTGAAATACTGGGTTGTCAATGTAAAATGCTTGATCTAAATAAAAGTAAATTTGAAGGTAAATCTATGAAGTCGTGATCTCTCGGGCGCATAATCAGATCTGTGGATCTGACTGACTATGGCACATTGGAGGACTGTAAATTTGGCCCTAATCAGAAGTCCGCAGGCGATCCATAAGTGCAGTGCGGGGGTACGCAGCTCAAAAAAAGGCTCAGTGCGGGAGTACACTGCGAAACCAAAGGTGCAGTGCGGGTAACGCAGCGCAAAAGAGGGCACAGTGCGGGGCACACGCAGTACAAAAAAAGGGCGAAGTACGAGGTACGCAGGCGAGAAGAAAGCATAGTGCGTGTGTATGCAGTATGTCAGAAGCAAAGGTGCGGATCTGAAGAAAAGTACGCAGAGCAGAAGAACAACCAATGCGGATCTGCGTAGTTCAGTCTCAGAAGAGCTGCGGATATACGTAGGCCCCTGTTGGTGAAGTTGCGGTCTTATCTTGAAACTATTGTTGATTGTCCTTTATCTATTGCAGCAGAGTTCTGGGTTTATATTTCTGGTACTTCTTTTCTGTTTACAGCATTCTGAAGAGTGGGGTGATTCATTGGTTCATTGTATAAGGAGATTGGGTGATTTTCATGTACTTGATGATTATTTGATGTTCATAGATCCAGTTTGAAAATTTATGAAACGCGGTCCTTAAAGAAGTAAAAGAAAAAAAGGGGGTTGTAGCTCCCTTCCAGGAGAGACTGGAAAACGAGAGAGAGTTGTAGCTTTCTGCAGGTTGCAGCCTGCGTACTGGTAAAGGACTGCACCAATACAAAATCATTGTAAAAGAAGTTTCTAATTGAAAGAAGATAGAGACATATTGCAGCAGGTGGTTTTCACCC
>APFE030809764.1:0-10785 GCA_000404065.3 Pinus taeda
TGTATAAGGGGCATTTAGGGACATGAAAAGAACTAAAAGATTTTTTCTCTGTTGTTTTAATTTTCAGTTGCAGATATGCCATCTCTTCATGGATTTTGTGATTGATGGTATCAGGTTATAGATATTTTGTGTGCTATGGTGGGTATATGTTTTCACAGTGCCATTATCCTATGTAGATTGTTGGATGAATTTGCTATTGCATATGTTACGGATTGAATCTTCTTGTTTGGGTTTTTGGACGATTTTTTAATATTTATTTGATGTGTAGTGAGTTTTGAACCCTAACACCCAACTTAATATAATACAGTGACCTATTTTAGCATGGCCCCCAACTCAGCATTAACACAATATAGTAATTCATTTTAACATGGATCCCCAACTCTGTATTAATAGTGGTAACGTCAGGGTTCCAAGTTTGCATCAACATGATACAATAATCCACTATAAAATGGGAAGGGTTGGAACTTTGATCACTTGCTTTCATCTATATATGGCTTAAGCTGAATCATATATTGTTTGTTGTATATTAAGCACAGAACATGTTCTCACCCCAGTTTGGGCATAAGAAAAGACAGTTTTAAACCCTCTAGATATGAGCAGGCCCCGAAGTTTGGCAGGCACAAGATCTTACATATGTCAGGGTCCCAACTAGATAGATATGGGAGATTGTGTATTTTGTTCCCTTATAAAATATTTTTAGAAAATGTAAAAGTGATACCTTTCATTTTTAGTTTTAAAATTTGTAGATTCCTAATATTTAGTTATGTGAGACATGATTATACACAGCTTACAATAGATATTGATGTCAGACGAAAAGTAGTTGTGTTTTCTCCCCATGCAAATTTAGTTGTGTTTTCTCCCATGCAAATTTATAATTTTTTTCATGTTCTGTATTAATTATTTTTCAATTCTGGTTCAAAATTGGGCTGGATGAATGAAAATTAAAAGGGAAAATGTGTTCTAGCATGAAAATTTACTTATTCTCTTGAAGGATTTGATGTATAACCTTGAGTGGTTTTTTCCCACTGATATTTGCTTGGACATATTTTTTTGATTCATTGCCATATTTCTGACTATTTGATTAAACCATTTAATATTGCAATTTCTGATATCTTTATTTCATAGAAATCTTTAATCTTGTGGCTCAGGAGTAGCTGTAGTTTTCATTGATTTTGATTCATTGCCATATTTCTGACTACTTGATTAAACCATTTACTATTGCAATTTCTGATATCTTTGTTCCATAGAAATGTTTAATCTTGTGGGTCCGGAGTAGTTGTAGTTTTCATTGATTTAAACATTGAAAGCATAGTTCTGTAGTGCTTTTATAATATTCCATTTGGTAAGGGTTAGTTTAATCCAGTCAAATCTTTTATGTTTTGGTGTTTTTTTGTTATATTTTTTTGTTTAATTAGTTGAAATTTAATAAGAAAAAGTTAGAATCACAAGTTTGAGTTGTAAAATCTACATAATCTAAATATACATAATCCAAATGTGTGAGTAGAAGGAATTTTCATAGCACTAATCTATTTATCTATTCAAAAAAATATTTTAAATAATACAAAATCATAATCTTACCGAAAATTATAACCCCAAATAAAAAAAACCAAAACACAAAATAATTAAATTGCACTTAACTAAAATGATTTTCAAACCTGTGTACAATGTGAACAGAGTTAGGGATTGTTCCTTAATCTTATTTTTGAAGGAAAAAGGCCTTTAAACCTTTGGGCAATGTTAACACAATTCGGTTTTGTAGATCCTGATTCCATAGGCCTCTATGTCAAAGTAAATTTGTCTGCAGTGTAAACAGAGAAGGCTCATATATAGGGTCATTTTATATACAGGGATTATCCACTGCACTTCATGCCTTCGTAGACCAACCCTTCCTGCTAGCTGCAGTACTAGTACGAGTCTTGAGAATGATCTGTCACGCATGAGATGTTGTCCTCTGACAGCAGAATCAATGTAAGAAGGGTTTTTATGGTATGCAAAATGATACAGGAGTCTCACTGGTTCACGGGCAATCCTCACAACCAAAAACAAAATCTATTTCTAGTTAAGATATTGATAGATTCTTCACTGATCTTAACTGAGCTCAGAATTTATGTTGTGATCAGGATTTGGTTATAGAGATCATACCCTGTATAGAATTCTGGTTTTTGTAAAACACCAAAATAAAAATGGGGCACACGTGTGTGAAAATAAAGCTATAGCTGTGAGATTTGTCTGAGGGAACTTCACCAAATAAAGAGGAGGCTCCTACTATGTAGCCAAACACAACAATCAATTGAAATTCAAGCTGTTTAACATTTATGAATATCAAGTTGTCATCCTAAGATATAGCTAAGGAAGTTTTCACAAATAAAGATGACAACATAAGATGTGGCCAACAACATCAATCACTTCAAAAAATTGTTAGAGATGCTAGCGCCTATTGAGGCACCAATTCAAAATGTACATGCAGTCATCGCCTTGCTTGAATTACTAGCCTAATCTTATGACAGTCTGGTCACTTCATTTCACATAGAGCCCAGATCGTCATAATAATGCAAGAGAAGACATGAAAGAAATATTCAAAGGTTGATAACAAAAAACATAGTTTTCTTTCAGCAAGTAAGAACAAGAAGTTCGAGAAAAAGGTTGTTGATCTGACACGAAAATGAGATTCACTTGCAATTATATTCTTTGTTGCTAAAATAACAATGTATAATTCATTTATTGCAGAAAGAAATGGCACCGCACCAAAGGAGCATTGGAAAATGTTTTCAGTTGAAAAGGAGGATAAATTAAATGTGGCAACATACTTCAAGTAGTCTGAGCCTACTACTTACATCAATGCTCCACCAGTTGGCGCCCTTGCATTTTTCCGTGGTCATCCTTCCTAGAAAGCATGTGAAAATTAATGTGCGCCAAATTCCTCTCACAAAATTGAATATATTTGTACTCAAAATCTCACCCCAATGAAAAGCCCAAATAAAATATGCACCTGGCAAAGTGCACAGGGAGGCAAAATGGATGCAGGAAGCTTGCAATGGAGGTGGTTTAGGATTATCTGATTTTCATGGCCTCCATGGCTAAGTGGGTAGTACACAATCAAGCACACTGGATGCAGGAGCTTGAGTTTGCAATTGTAATGGCTGTGGTTTATTGTATTTTTTTCAACTAAAAAAATTGTGTTTGGAGCAGTTTTCAGATATATATAATTTTGCTTGAGATTGGACCGCGTTTGGAGCAATTTTTAGATATATATAATTTTGTTTGAGATTAGACCTCCCTACTTGACTATTAACCATTAAACCACATCCTGAAAACTATTGAACATGTCTGAATGGCTAAGTGGTTCATTATAAATCTGGTAACTGATTAGGATGCAATGGGAAAACACCTTCAGCGTCGCTCGAACCTACGCCCAAATGGAGACCTTGAATGTATCTGTTTCGCCAGATGCTGGGAGCTGCCAATACATACAATTTATAGCACCACAGGGTGGGATTCGTATACATGGGCCTTTGAGGCACCCGCCAAAATGGTGGATGTCATTGTTCACAGAGTATAGTTTGCCTTACGCCTAGGCACAGCCTGCCGGGATTCAACACCGCGAGCGGACCTGCGAGGTGAGCAAGCACCGTGAGCAGGAAAAATGAATGCTCGAGAGGACCTGTTTCGGTTGTGCGAATGGAGCAAATGAATGTTTGGCGCGAGGGATCGTTTGAAATTGCACGAGTGTTGGTTGCCAACACAGCGGGTGCAAGCTCAGAGGTGGTGGGGAAAAGAAGCGTTAATTAGTGTTATATGCTATCCATTGCCTTACATAGTGTTATATGTTATCTATTGCCTTACGGCATTTTCTTTGCAACTTCTGGTGCAAATGCTAGTTTAAATATATTTTATAAAGTAAAGAAAAAAACTTATCCCATAATCCATAAACTCTAATGACTTAGAAACTTACGTGTCAAGAAAACTATTTTTCATGTTATCGTATCATATATATTTATAAAATGAAATTAATCCCTTTTCATCCCAATTGTTATTTAATCCCTTTTCATCCCAATGCCATGACATTATTATATCTTTGTTGTTAGTTAAAATCAAATCAAAGGGCCTTAACCAAAGGCCATCGTAGAGGTGTTGGCTCTAACAGTCTCACTCATATAACTTTTAGCCTACGAAATATTGAACACCCACTGATAGGCTGAGGGGTAGGAGGATTACCTGTTGAAGATTGGGAGAAGTACGCAAGGAAAAGTTTGGCGGAAGAGGTCGTTTTACGGTTTTTACAATCGCACGATGAGATTTCTCATTCAAAATAGTTGGCCATGAATACTACGAATCACGTGGTCTTCCAACTCTCGTGGAGCAGTACATGTACATGCACTGCTCCGCGGCCGCAATGGCCAAGTTTGACATTTGGTCATTGCTGTTCTTCCCTTGCAATGCGTTGTTGTGTCTGTGCGGGGAAGCGAAATACTGGGAAGAGAGGGAGGCTCTGCCAGAGGTCACCAGCACCCTCAGCAGGTTGTGACATGCAGACGATGCTGGAGTTTGTGCGAATCCAAATCTAGGAGTAGGAGTTCACGAGGCGGTTGGCAGACGAGGTTCTGATTAACACCTTTACGACGCTGAAATTCGTCCAACATCTAGAGACGATCGATGTTCTTGGTTGTCGGGCCGGTAATTTATCTGTCTGTGAAGGAAAAAATATGGAGGCCCCGAGATGTCGAGATCGTGGAGTGGCTGGATCGACAAACGCCAAGTTTTGTCGTGTACATCCCATTCGGATCGGAGTCATATATTTCTCCGGTCCAGGTGGCAGAGCTGGCACTGGGACTAGAGGAGAGGCGACAACCCTTCCTTTGTGTGTTGCGCCTGCCGGACTCAAGGCTCACTGAAGAGTCGTCATCAAAGGCATAGAAGTGGAAGGCGGGGGTGCTTCCGAATGGCTACAAGCAGTGACTTGGAGCACGGTGCCTTATGGAGGGCCTGTGGGCACCCCAACCGATATATTGGCACACGAAGCGACGAAGGATTTTATTACGCAGTGTGGATGGAATTAGGCTCTTGACAGCATGGCGACCGGGTTCCATGATCGCGTTCCCACGGAAGCAGAGTGAAAGTGGGAGTGGAGATTAAGACTAGCATAGATCTATTTTAAATACAGATTTAATATGAGTAGAGCGATCAAATTTTTGACATGATTTTTTTAATGAGTAGACATTATTTAAATGTTTTGTATAATTATTTTATTTTTAGATTTAAAAAAAAATTAGTGGACATTAGCAAAATTTCAACTTTAACCATAGACAAACAAAATTACACATCATACTCTGTTGATAGTAGAATGAGCCTCTCTACTCAATAAGTGACGGCATGAGGAAAAGACAAAAAGTAGAGAGATGTTCTAAAAATAATGACGATGGACGAAACGGAATTTGTGGCTGTTGCCGCCATCTCTAACGAGGGAGAAGTAATGAAGAATTTGAATGCATTTATGCAACACTTGTATTCAAACTGGTTGATGCCCAGGTATGACCTTGTAATCTCTATAGTCTGCCAAAATTTTGAAAAAAATCCCGAACTTAAATGACTTCAAACAGGCCATCTAAAAGAACCGACGAACAATGTATTGGATGCTTTCCAGTCATGAAATAAAAACAACGGATTCTGCATGTTTCTATTAAGGAAAAGCGTGGAATTTGTTTGAGGCCCGTTTGGGTCCAATTTGAACTAGTTGACATGGTTATCTTTTGGGTGTTGTCTACATTGATTCATGAAAAATGTGAAGTGGTGGGAGGCCCTGTTATCCTAGAAGCTGAAGTTGTTCTTTGTTTTGCATTTTATTTCCGGTGATTTGTAAATATTTTCTTTGAGAAGGATATTAAGAGTAAGAAGTGGATTTTTACCAAAAAGGGTGAAGCATACGCCACTTCAGGTCGCCATAAGTATAGTTTTTCTCAGCTATCCCGCTAGAAGGGATCGCTCTTGAAAAACTATAGGTTTTACGTTCACTATTTCATGACATTTATTTTAAATTCTTAAACTTATGAGAGGTGAGAAGGCACATGTGCTGCATAGTTTCTATGGCATAACCTAGAGTATATAACCTATTTTTACACTTTACATGCCCGGAACATAATCCGTTGAACTTAAACCTTTCTTCTAGGTTCACAATTGAAGAAAATTTATTGATTCATATGCATGATCAATTAATGTAGGTTATAGAATTGTTTTTGTAGTTTAAAATAACAGGGAGGTCAACTGAATTTTGTTTGTCCTTTGTGCCGGATATTTTCCTATGTTATTCATCTTAAATAAATAAGAGAAACCTGCCTGGTTGAATTTAGAGGAAGGTCGGTGGATTTGTATATAACATAGGAATCTCACAAGCTATGGAAAAAATGGGTGGAGTTTGGGAAACTTTTAGTAGGTCGAAAGTTACCGTATACCATAAGGTTTTGGAATATTTAGATTCTCTAATGAGATTCTCTAATTTATTTCCAAACTGCATTTTTATGCTGTCTTTGTAAGGTACCGATCATAAACTTTTGATGACTGAAATATCAATCGGCTGAAAATATTAACTTAAAATGGGTGGAGCTTGGGAAACTTTTAGTAGGCCGAAAGTTACCGTATACCATAAGGTTTTGGAATATTTAGATTCTCTAATGAGATTCTCTAATTTATTTCCAAACTGCATTTTTATGCTGTCTTTGTAAGGTATCGATCACAAACTTTTGATGACTGAAATATCAATCAGCTGAAAATATTAACTTACTGTGATTCATACACTAATAAGAAATCTTGGAGGTGCCCTGAGAGATCAATGATTTATTATTTATATTTATAATATCTATCTATAAAAGGGTGGCATAGGTAATGAAAGATACTCTTGAAACCATAGTTAGAATATTTTATTTTTTTAAATAATTACACAACATTATTTTTTTAATTTACTCTATTATTTTTATAATTGACTCCATCATGTATTGTTATTATTGTTTTATATGAATATGCATGGACAAATATATTGGTCTTATTAATTCAATGATTTTTGTTAGTATATGATACTTTCTCTTGAGTGTCAGTCAATCTGTAGAGTAATATTTCTTTCCTTCCATCACATATAGAGCTTTTTCTAGAATCCATAGAACTTGGCTTGAGCTCCTAGTGATCTCGCACCGGCTGACCAAGTGACAACCTGCAGTGAGAACTAGTACTTGTGCATACAGCACCGACGCTTCCAAGTTTGTTACGAACTACTGGGTTGATAAGAGTAAAGTAGGCAGCCCAAGAGTTGCAGCATTTTCGCTGCAATACTGGTGCTCACCACTATGTTAGCAAATTTTGACGCTGGTTGTTTCTCAAAATTTTCTTGGTCACTCCAGCACCACACACAATTTCACATCGCAAGAAAAACAATTTATCTTGATTTTTATCATTGGACAAACTCCATAAATAAAAGGAACCTAACTTATGGAAACGTTCCAACTAAGCTACACATACAACATATCACTCTTGCCAAAAGTGTTCAACGCATTGAATCAAATACAACAACTGCAATCTAGCTTCATATGTCGACCCATTCAGATAACTAACCAATAATTCCCGATCTCCAAAATATTTCAGGCATAGTTTTCAACACTGCTTGCAAAATCCCATGCACTTATGTAGCAACATAGTCGCACAAAAATACAACTCCACGGTCCCAATTTCTTGTTCACAAAGCTTGCAATACCACACTCTTTGTCCTCGCAGCTCGTTATTACACTATGGCTACTCTATAGATAGTAGCTCGAACAAATTCTTTTGACTGCACCCGCAAGGGCTATTAGCCCTCTATCAACGAACAACATCATCACCTCCACTAAGACTAGGTAGAGACGGTTGTGGTTCCAATGGACAACAATGGATTTTTTCTGACCAGTTCTAATGAGCTATAATCTTTGCGACTCCAACTCCTTACAGTGGCAGTTCTTCACTCATAGTGAAACTTCTCTTCCATAACTTGTAACAAACAATTCATTGAACAACTTATGTGTAATAAGAGTATTTTACTACCTTGAAAGTTAGAAAACCCAAAACATCCAACACAGAAACAACAAAGTGTATATCATATCACGCGATAAGTTGAACAAAAAAATCATAACATACATACTTCCGAAACTTTTACGCTGCCAACACATTCTTTGCAGCTACCAACAATAGTAACAGTAAACCCTCTAGAGCTATGCCCTTAGTCACAAGAGCCTATGATTTTGGGAAGATAGTTTCGATCCCTCTACTTTTCCTTCGTTTTATCATCAAGATAGCTAGACTTGAAATTGTTGTTCTTGTACTCCACCTCAATTGATGGTCTTTCGGATGGCACAACTACTCATGACAACACATCTCCACTTCCAATTACACCTAGCTCAGCTGTTTAACAACACAATTGTTTACGACATTCACAAAAAATCAACAAGAAACTCCTTCATTGGTTGCTACTTAATGCTAGCCTACTCTGGCATATACTCCAACCATATGACAACTTCACTATAGCTACATGCTTCACTACTGAAGTTCATTCTATAGGACTTAGTTCTCCAAGTTCAAGCGTATTCACATTCATGGTACAATACTTTTGTCACTCACAAGAAAATTAGCGTTGGTTTCTTGATGCTGGATGTCGTTCATAGGCACATCCATATATTGAGCACTCAAATTTCATTGACCTACTTGTCCCTAAGCCCTCCCATGAGGGAGTAGGCCCAGGGTCGACTCTATTACTAGTTGAAAGAAATAGTAGAGAACAGGAAGTCAATAAATTGTAGCTACAGTTGCCAAGTTACACTCACAAATAAAAAAGCTGAGAGTGGGATACCCGACTCTCTTGAGCACATATATTTATACAAGATCTAAGTCGGTTACATTGATTAGTTTTTCCTCTTCGAGTTTCAATGATTCTGAATGGTGTTGGCCCTTCAAACTTTGATCCATCGACACAGTGAAGACTAAGGCAGTGGATGCACTCAAAGCGGTGTGGCAATGATGAAGTTGGTGAGATAATTACATATCTAAAATAAATTAGAATGGAGTTCGGCAGACACGTGTGAGAAGAAGAGGCGAATGTGATTATCCGTTGTGTCTAGGAGGAGAGAGATAGACGAAAACCTTGAATTCAAGGACCTGTTATTCGAACTGTCAACTCTGTTGGAATCTTTTGACATTGGATATTTCATTCATTTTCTGGATTGGCTTGACTTGCAAGGTACCAAGGGGCGTGTGAAGAAGGCCAATAAAATATTCGATGAACTCGGTGACAATAATTGAGGACCATATTCTTCGTTGTCCCAATATCATCGAGGGACAAACAAAGACTGGTAAAAACTTAGTGGACGTGCTACTTGAGATGCAGCAGCAGCCAGATGGCAACAATGAGAGTGACAAGATCAAGATCACACAGGAAAATATCAAGGCTATTGTGCTTGTATGCCTCCATTGCCATCACTCTAATTCTGAAACTTTAACTTCAATCCATCGGTATTTATCAATTCTTTTTTACTATGATTATTGTTCCCCTGCTTACATATAGGACATGTATGGCCGCTAAACAGACACCTTAGTATTTACGGTGGAGGTCACTAATTTTTCTAACTAAAATTAAAACTGTTTTAGGCATTACCCATACGCGCGTAGTGTAGGAAGATACAAGCAATAAGAAAGCAAGTCCCATCACCAACTCCAGTGTTTGGAGTTTTGGTGTTTGGAATAGATATGCAAGAGTCCCACCCATGTTCTGCTTTTC
The DNA here is from genome assembly GCA_000404065.3 of Pinus taeda. Lineage (NCBI taxonomy): Eukaryota > Viridiplantae > Streptophyta > Pinopsida > Pinales > Pinaceae > Pinus > Pinus taeda. The sequence goes on from APFE030809764.1 coordinate 9,785, forward strand.
AAAAGTCGCTATCAGGCATTTTCGAAATGATTTTGGAGGTGTTGTTATGAGTGTCCATATCTAATGGATCGATTGCCACGTCATAAAGGTAGTGGGGGCAAGACCATCCATCTGATCGTTTGGCTCCATTAACCACCTTGCAATTGGGTCCCTGATATGCCTACCTATCATTAATCTGTATGCAATTGTGAGCCAAGTGTCACCGTGAAGATTGTTTCTCCAAAAGTAATTACAGATGTCACTCTCATCGTTGCCAACTAGCTGCTGCGTCTCAAGTAGCACGTCCACTAAGTCTTTACCAGTCTGTGTTTGTGTAGGAATTTACAGGGTAAGTTCCTCAGATAGAACACCAAAAGGACACTGCTCACAAACAGATCACAGATCAATACACCAGTATTTTGACGTGGTTAAAACCCTTAGAGAGGGAAACAGTCCACGGCCTGCGCCAACCTGGCTACTATAGGCAATTTATTAGTAAAAGAATGAAAATTTACATAAGCTTCTCTCATGCACGGTTAACCTACAAATGACCCTCCATGCGCTTTAAATAGAATTCATGGACCAATCGGGTGTCAAGCCACGGATCAAGTGTGGGTAATACCGAGGAGAGAATGAACCGTCGGATCACTACATATCGTGACCGTCGGATTGTAAGTTACAAAATGTACAACGGTAAAGAAACACACTTTACCTAACTCTATACTAGACCAAGTTTAACTTAACTATTCCTATGTGTCGGAATATCCTAACATCCCCCCTTAAGAACAACTTGGGATAGGATTGAAGGATTTACAAATATGACACAATAGGAGAAGGAAGGAGGCACTAGAGCCTATCCCCCCTTAGTGACAACTTCCTGAACTCCAAGCATATATCGAAGTTAAGTGAACTTCGCCTCTGTGAGAGCCTTTGTGAAGATGTCTGCAACCTGATCATCTGTTGAACAATATTGCACTTCAAGAACATGGTCATGAATGAGCTTTCTGATGAAGTGCATGTGA
>APFE030809768.1:0-22722 GCA_000404065.3 Pinus taeda
CAATACATTTGGCTAAGAATCCGGCCTATCATAGTAAATCAAAGCATATACCAATCAAGTACCATTTTGTAAGACATGTTATCACTGAAAGGGGAGTCTCTCTTGAAAAGGTGCATACAAAGGAGAACTGCACATACATGTTCACGAAACCGGTTTTGTTAGAGAAGCTACGTTGGTGTTTAGCTTCTCTTGGCTTGCAGAAAATATAAAAATAATAAAGAAACAGGGTATCAGGCTAAATGTTGTCAAGGTGTAGATTGTTGAGATTTTCGGTTTTAATAAATTGGGAAAAAATCTCATGTAGGTGACAACAATAGGATTTGTTGCTATATTAGCTCTATTTTGTTGGGGAGGAGTTAATGCATCCTATATTTGTTGTGAGAGAATTTATGAGTCAGCTTTATTCTCTTAGCTATAAAAATATATGCTTTAGGATATTGGGTATGGTAGAGAGAGTGTGTGTGGAAGTATATTTTTGTAATCTCCTGTTTAATAATAAGACTGTCGATACTTCTGTTTGGTGGACGTAGCCTAGGCTGGTTGGGTGAACCACGTTAAATCATTGTGTCATTTGTGTATGATTTTATATGCTATGTATGTCTTTTATTTTCCATTGCGCACTCTTTGCTCTAACACTGATGAGTCTTCCTTTTATTGTTTTTGCAAAAGTGATTACTGTTAAGTGTATATTTTACTCCTGTATTTATTTATGGTGTTCTACCCGTTGGGGAAATAAGTCAGTCGAGTAGTTACCGCTGCTTGGTAAGTTTGAGATCATGAATACATTATTGATATGGATTAGGATAGTCTCTTTGGCAATGTCTTCTATTTATCATGGGATATTGACATTTGATAAAGCGAATATGTGCTTTTTTCTCCGTATAGTTGTAGTCCAACAGGCTGGACATATAAACCCGATACAAACTTTTATTATTGCTTTGCAACAGGCACATTCTCCTTGCTTATATAATGACCTCCTAAATCGTTATTAAAATGTGAAGCTTCTGAATAAACAAGTCCTTATATTTGATCATGACTTTCCTTCATTGAAAATCTTGCCGAGATCAAAGTGAAAATATATGAAGAGCCCAACACTTCGAGTCAGTGTTGAAATGCATTCCAGTGAGCTTTTTAGTCCCTTCCCTCCGGGCTGGCAGGGACTATAGTAATTGATTTGGGTCGATGGCATTAGTTTGACACAGCAATCAATAAACTTATTTTGACTTAAACCAAAGTTTCTCGACATGTCGCATTAACCGATGCAATATTTTATATTTTCCTATGCCTTTAACCAATCAAAAGAATGTTCATCTTATTTGGCCTCATTACGAGGTATACATGCTCAAAAGTTAGCAAACAATGGCGAGAAGTACAAGTAATTAGAACAATTTCAAAGCTTGATGAAGTAATGCTATCTTCCCCTTAGCATTAATCTCCTAACATTTAATGTTCAGAAAATGTATGGCCAACTTATGGTGTATTTTGTTTGCAGGTTGGGTTGGCAGCCTTTGGCAGCTGTTGTGCATGTTCATGTACGTGTCTATGAAAAGTGGACAAGGTGTTCTTCCAGGAATTATTTTAGGCACCGCCTTGTTCAAACTCCACTACCATATATTTGAAGCACAATTACGCCATTCATGTTGCATCATTGTATCAAAGAAAGCATTACTGGGAGACAAATCCAAAATGATTATTCCAGAGATTCAGCATCGTCTTCGGCCTCTTCAAGAGTTTCATATGCTGGAAAAGAGTTTCATATGCTGGCAACGAAGCAGCAAAGATGTTTTCCAGCATGCGTGAGTTCCAGTCCTTTTACATATGTTATTACTGTTAGTATAAGCACATAATTTTGTTCAAATAGCACTGAAAATTTACTTGCAAGGTCATTCAAAAGTAAAAAAATCTTACCATTACATAAACCGACTTATCACTTGGTCACTGGATTGTGAGTATTGATCATTTCTTTGTATTTCCTATCCTGCAATATCCATTTCCCATCTTTCAGTTTTCTGAGAGTACAATACCATTTTGTAAGAATTATCAAAAACTTGCTTTGTAAAATGACAAATGCATGCACAAATCTCTGACAGTAGGCCATTTGACATAATTACTACTGGTACGTATTCGGCAATTTATTGTTTGCTACTGCTACGTATTTTTCAATTTCAATCGTTTTTTTCTTCTGAAAAAATATCTAACCAAAATTTCTAGACAGGAAATGGAAAAGAAAAGGCAAAACGTACCACTAAATCCAAATCCAACTGCACTGTTGGCGTTGAATGTCCGATGTGCGTTGAAATTTTCGATCCCTCCGAAATCAAACAACCGCTTTGTATTGTATGCGCCTATCAGGTGTGTGCCTTCTATTACCACCACATTAGAAGTGTCGATGGAGATGGCCATTGCCCCGGCTGTAGGACTCCATATCCCTCCTACGTTCCTATCTCTTACCGACTCATATATTAAATCTGGTAATGGAGGTTTCTTTAATTATCATAAAGAATTATCAAAAACTTGCTCTGTAATTTGGCAATTTCTTGCTTCAACATCAAATTCCTAGGCATTTTTTTCGTTTCATCATCAAATTCGTAGGAAATCTCCACAAATTTAGAACCGCTCAGGGTATTTCCTTGAAGATCACGAGGACTAGTCTATCTACAGTGAACCAGTAAATTTATCACAAGCTTAGATCAATATGACAATTTAGAAAAAAGAAATGTAACTCGTTATTCTACAAATCTAATACAAATGTTAATGTGTCATCCGCGTCAAGAATACAATTTCAATATGTTATATTCTACTCTACATTCTGTTCCATAGATCATTGCATTAAAAAAATATTCCACCTTACAAATCTAATCCTTATAACCTTATAAATTTAAAGTTTCTCCTCACAGAGGAACTAGAGAAATTAATACCTTTCAAGACTCGATCGTAGCAGTTAGGATTTTCAGCTAAAAAAATTTGAGTAGCCCTATTATTGTTGCGGTAGTACTGTCATGCCCTGCAAATAAAAGAAGGATGAAGTTGTCCTTAACTTCTTCGTCAGTGAGGGATTCCTTTTCACCTCGCTCGTCAACATGATAGAGCAGGAAGAAGAACAGATCTTGCTCCGGAGAAGCGTTTGCCTCCTGCAACGCAATTCTCCTCTTTTGAAGAACAACGTCAAGTTGTTTTCGAATGGCATTATCTGCATGTTTCGCTTTATTATGTCGTGTACCTAGTAGATCTATGGGAATCTGCAGCCATCCTTTCTACAGCACCTTAAAATTACTCGACAACCTTTGTACATCGTCAGGATCGGTTATGCTAGCGAATAAATGACAAGCTAGAGTGAAGTCCTAACAGCTTCAGTACATATATCCCCATCAGCCTGCCATGTTCGCAGGCCAACAGCTAGGATTTTGTGCCTGCAAGTGTTCCGGCAATTTCTCGGAGGCTAACCTCACATACACTGTTCACCACAACGATCTGTACATCAATATTGCGAACAAGACATTAGAGGGCCTCATGACCTGCCAGGCCATGCAAGAGCAGAATGCAAGCTACGACGTTAACGATTTATCGCCTGGAATTAAACTCGTTGCACCCCTTCACTGTGCGTGCCCGACTGCTAAACAGCGATGCCTGGTTCGATGTGCAAAAGAGACAGATGAAAGGGAACCTTCATGTCCGGTCGGTACTTGTCACGGTTGTCCTGTGCCATGTTTTGCTCATGCATTATGCTTGAGCTGGTGGTAATGTATAAGTCTATTCGAGATATTTCATAAATATATTATTCCAAGGACAATGGAAGATCCTCGATAATGTTGAAGAAATGCATAATCTTTAAAAGTCAAAAATGTTCTTTAGGAAGAAGTATTATTTGGTCCGTTTTTACGCTATTTCGTTAGTGTCGTTTTCATGATTATCGTTAATAAGAATCATACTATCACCAACGGTTTTATTTTACATGGTTAGAACGTATTTTAGCGTTTTGTGGAATATAAGAAATACTAGTTTTGGTGTGCTTCTCTCAGATTAACTTATTTAAGTGGAAACACTTCTGTAAAATCGTCCAAGGGGTTCGACGTGGAGAGAGAGGTGTCATAATAAATTGGCGTACGTGTTTCTAATCTATACAACTAATTCTATATAACTATACTTTTCTGCATTTCACAATATAATCACTTAACCTTGAATTGTTTGCGATCCCATTGATTAATCCATAGCTTAAAATGACAAACAGAGGAATGATCTGAAACATTTCCGAACCTATTGATTACTGCATAGCAGATCGTTGAACTGAACTGCTAGATTCATTCGCTCAAGCAGCAGAGCCTTGTGAACCACTGACGCAGCTGTGTTCCAAACCATCAACATAGTTTATATCTCTATGTACCCTGCCTGGAATCTTGAAACTATGTGGAGCATCAGGCTTGAACACAATTAGCTGCTCTGAGGTGGTTCTGTATATGTAATTCTGGTGGCAAAGGTGAGGTGTCACTAATTTCATCCGCTCTACCCCATTAGGTGTCCACTCCCATTTATATAATGTGCCAAGAAGAGACCTTTTTCAACTCATCAAGAAAGAATCACACAACAAGAACGGAAGCTCTACCTCTGCTTCTCTTCAACTGCTCAAGATTTTAGTATCAGTTTATAAGGCAGTGAGGATTATTAGAGAAACATGGCCACCATTTTATTAATTACGCTAGTGTTCACAGTACTGGTTCTGTTCGCACGTTGTGGATGGTGTCATTTTGGCTTTCTGGGGAACAAAAAGCTTGTGCAGCTACCTCTAGGGTCCATGGGCTGGCCATATATAGGAGAGACCTTTAAGCTCTACTCTCAGAATCCCAATTACTTCTTCGCTGCTAAACAAAAGAGGTGGTTATGGAATTCAATCATTTATTGTTTTGATTCCATGATTTACTTGACGCTAAAGTATAAAAATCTGCAACTTTTTTTTAGTTATGGGGCTCTGCCTGCAACTCTCAGGTGTGGCTTCCGTGGCTTGCTGCTGAAATATTCTTAGTAATCCCTTTTAGCTGTGCTGTGAAGTTTTCACCGAATGGGTCTCATGCACTTTTGTCAGTCCGTAGATTAATAGGAAAAAGTTTTAATTTTGTCTTCATGGCAACGTGTACGAAAATGGTGAATGGGGATTAATCCTGAATACTATTGTCGTGATACGTTGGGCTTATTTATTCTCTGTAAGTGGATTTTAACTGTAAAATATGCTCGTACCTTCTTCACTGTGTTGCTGCTAGGTTATCAACATATTGTGTTCTATTTAATGGTCAGTGTAGTATATATCATTGGTTGGATTTAAGTAAGTTACAATTTAGTTTGTAGTATATATTACTAGTAAGTTATAACGGGTAGCATATACTTCCTGGTACACCTATGTGTTTTCTACTGTAGAGCTGGCGGTTGAAAGATTCACTGCTGAGTCTCTGTGTGAATTTCTGTCGTTATCTGTAGAAATAGTTGCTTTCTGTATTCGTATAAATGTCAGTTTTTTCTTCTGCAGTCAACTTATGGTGGTGGTGGATTGTGCAGGTATGGAGATATTTTTAAGACCCACATGCTGGGATGCCCTTGCATTATGATGGCTAGCCCAGAAGCGGCTAAATTTGTTTTGACAAGCCATGCTCACTTGTTCAAGCCCACATTTCCAGAGAGTAAAGAAAGGTTGTTAGGCCCACAGGCCCTTTTCTTTCACCAGGGTGATTACCACGCACGCCTCAGGAAGCTGGTACTCAATTCCTTTCTTCCTGGCAAGATTCGCTCAATTGTTGCACACATTGAATCTATTGCCCTTCACGTCCTGGAATCCTGGGAGGACTCCACAATCAAAACGTTTCAACAAATGAAAAGAGTTCGATCAATATACTCACTGCAACTTTTTTTATTCTATTTTGGCTTTCAGAGAATGTGTTCATTACATTCTATGTTCTCTTTTTAATGGTGTGCGCTCTGATATAGAGAATTGACATAAAATGGGTGAAGACAAGGTCCTCGGATATCACAGTATCCACTTTCAAGGAGCTCGTGATGCTGAAAACGGACCACATAGGGCTACTGCGATTTGAGATCTTCTCGCTACCACACTGGTTCGATTGAAAGCTTCGTCTCTCCTCTAGCAATCTCTGCAAGTCCCATGAGAAACTGTCCTACCCCTTGTCCATCACATAGACTATGGTTGAAACTGACCTGCTCCTCGTCCATCATATGGTTGGGGTTCGAGTCTTCTGATTGGCTTGCCGAGCCTTCCATACTTCAGATAACCATGCAGACAATTAGAAACAAAGCAAAACAATGGCCTTTTCTGGTTCGTTGGTCCATGAAACAATGGCTGGTTGGCTTGCTAGAAATAACTGCTCTTTTACTATAGATCAAGCTCAAAGCTGCAAAACTATTGACAGGGCAGTGAGCTTTTTTTTTATTTTTTCTGAATCCTTCACTTGCTATAAATTTGTTGCAAGTCTGTCGCGTGCCTCAAACTAGGCCACCTTTAAAATTTAAAAAGATGTGCTCCAACCAGTTAAATCCGAATTGTTTTCAAGACCTGTAATTATTTGTGCATGATGTCTCAAACATTAGGACCAAATGCTTCTCAATGTCTTCCATTGGGGATATCTCAAATTGTCCAAGTTTTGGGTGTTAATCTGAGTCCTAATAGGGCTCTTATGGAGGGTGATACAAGAGTTCCTCATTGGATACTTGCTAATGTGTTGCTAGTGGCAACAGATCTCGTAGAATGCTGATGTATATCTTCATGCTAAAGATATGGCATAAAGCTGCTATAGAAATTTAGAGGAATTTGGAGGATTATGTTATTTTTATCTGGATTGCGAATTCTAGGAAAATTTGGAAATCAAAGATGGGAAGTTAATTGTTTAATTCTCAGTAAAATTCAAAAATATTATTGGAATCCACAACGGAAATAAGTTCAGGAGGAAGATTAATAATATAGAAAAATGTGAATATCACATGATTTATAAATGTACTTCTAAGGGTTGTGTATTTATGATGGATTTTTGTGCCATAGAGAAGGGGTCATATGCATAGATTAAATTTATTGAATATTTATATGTCATTTTCTTATTTAAGCATTAAAAAATAATTATTTGAAAAATGTGCATATATATATATATATATATATATATTTCTAAATAAAATTGCAGAAAATAAAAAAAGCTAATAACTTTATTGGCTGAGACTTCAAAGTAGGGCATTCTTAAGGTAGACATAGAATGTACTAATAATGTTGTGACACCAAAATAAACATACCCTCACCCATAGTGGGTCTTTGGGCACACTAAAATAACTAGTTGAGTCTTCACTAACACCATGCATCCTGCATTGTACATGATTAACCTTGAATTATAAATGTTGAAGCGTAATACTTGAAGGTTAAGACTCATAAGGCATGTCCATACTCATGGGCCATTAGGATTTTATATAAAACACTAATTGATTTTGCTTGTTTTTTTCAGTGAAATGGTTGCTTTCCATTTGATTTTGAGAGTTTTTTGTAGTTCTTTTGGTGATGGTACATTGATGAATAGACCTCAGTTTTTATAAAATGGGTGTATTTACTAGTTTGATTAGAAAACAAATATATTTTTTTGGTGGATATGAGAAATTTAAATGTGTGGCTACTAAGGCTATGATGCATTCCATGCGTTAGATGCTTGAATCTAAACACAACTTGGTTTGCGCCTTTTAGGTGTTACCTTGCCTACCATAGAGCTCTATTCTTCCTACTTGTTAGAGGATTATAAATTTCTTCAAAATGCATGCCCTCTATATTGTTATTGCTTGACATGTTAGAATCCTCCCAAATTCATATTTAAAAGCTGGTTGAAACTTGCTTTATTATTTATAATCCTCTTACCATCCAACTCCTTATAATAAAAGCTTAGATCAACTATTCCTCTTCAAAATGCATTATAGTTAATGGATTTAACCAAGTTGCTTAAAAAGTTTTCAAGATTATTTTAGCATACTTAGTAAAATCTTTGAAATTACATAAATAGTGACTATATATTTTCACCAAATTATTGGCTAGTTTCACACTAGTAATGAACATGGTTGAATATATTTGAACTTTTTAAAGTAATATAAAACCTATACATCTATGACATTACTTGCTTGAAGTGTATTTTATGATCAAACCAAAAATTAAAAATCATTAAATGAGAAGACAAAACTTATATTAACAAAAAAAACACTTCTATATTCACATCAAAAAATTAACAAAAACACATACCATAATATTTAAATGGTGGGTAAGAATAAGAATCAAAATTTTTGTGAAGAGAAATTTTAAATGGAAACCCATTACAGAAAATTTACTAGGTGCCTTTCAAATTTATACCCGAAGACTTGTTGTAATGTCATGTTAGGTTGTATCGTGTTCTGTTATGTTATCTAAACATTTTGACTTGGTAAAATAACATAAAAATAAAAATGAAATTAAAAATAAAAATAAAAATAAAAAATTAAATAATAAAATAACTTATTAATTATAATTAATAATAATTAAACTAGTTTAATTCTTGCATCTCTACATAGTCTAGAGAGATCAAATTTATAGAATTGCAAATAAAAAGGATGTTTTCACCTGATAATTTGATTTCTTCTTAGCATTTAATAAATTCAGAATTAAAATAGATCTAAACTGATTTACAATAATTTAATGTTTAATTTAATCTTTATTGCATAAAAATAAAATGAAAGTATATATATATATAATATTATATATTATATTATATATAATATATATATATATATATATATATATATAAGAATATATATATATATAGTTAAAAACCAATAAGAAAATAATATTACTAGTTTTTATGTGCAAATTCAAAGTGAGTCATTACCAACTTTTCTATTTGCACGTTGACTTATCACCTTTCAATTATTAAAAAACCAAGACACCTAAAATATGAATCCATAAATAAAATTTCCATTCCAACCAAATATCTTTGCATTTACAATTATTAACATTGATATTGGTTGGTTAATGATCCAAATTAGATCCTAGAACACTCTCTAAGTTTTCATGAACTCTTTAAAAATCATGCCAAGGATTAAAAGTCTTATAAAGATCAAGCTTATAGGAGATATCCTCGTAATAGTTTCAATTTGTGATCAGCGTGGAGCAACGAGGACCATTGGTCAAGCACGCAGACCGTCGACCAATGCTAATGCATGCTATCGCAAATTAGCAAATCCAGAGGCCATTTCGAGAAATGGAGGTAGTAAACCACTCAAAAAAGGAAAGGCCACAAGCACTCGGACCCGAAATATCATAAAATGCAATGGATATCATTCTGATTATGTCAAAAGCAGGGTCGCACAAAATCTAGCAGGATATCGGAAGGGCTTTGAGCGGTAAGTGATTTCAACCGAGTCTCACCTGATGCCATACAATGGTTTCCACGCATCTGCCGGAAGAGAGAGAAAACCACTCACATCAGATGGGTAAACATCATGTTACTTATCTTCCTAATATGGACGATGACCATAGGATTTAGAGGCTCCAAATCAATGACAAAGACACGTTCCGATGAATGACCAGATTTGACGGGGTCAACAGGGAGAGTTATATAGGATTTGAAGTTTGATATGGACGATGCATTGGTAGAAGGTCGTGTTTTGCGGGCATTCTTGGAGTTAACGGAATAAATGGTCATTTCAAATATGTCCAAGAAGACTGACACTCATCTGTTATGAAATAGGTGGCTACCTCCCTGTGAGGCATTATACAGTGACTAATTACGCAAGACAGCGGGATTCAAATGGACAGAGGCAGAGGAACCAGAAAGCAGGGAAGCGGAAATGAACAACCAAGAAGGAGATTGGCTTAAAATCCACCAACTAACAGAGAGAGAAGTAAGCAGAAGAAGTAGCAAGCAAGTTAGAAGCAGAGACGAGAAGCCAATCTAACATGTAGAAGCAAAGGCAACATCAAGCCAGAGTCAAGACAGAGACAACGAGAGTTAGAGAGTCTATGTGCTCCAGAGAATGCTTGAGAGGTTCAAGTGTACTCTTGTGTAATGCTTGTCATATATGAGTCTCAGGTTGGGCTCATACTACTGTGACGAATAGAGGTCAAGAGTTTAGCGAGGAGAGTCTGTGTACTCCAGAGACTTGGGGAATCTAGGTACAATCTTACTGATTTGTATCTGCTAAGTGAGACTCAAATTGAGCTCACTGTTGTAAAACCTCTGCTTTAAAAACATAATAGAGAGGCCACCACTGAAGGCTAGATCGGGAAACATAACCCAGGATTATTTGGTGAACTCCTTATTAAACTTGTTGTGTTATATGTTTGCCTGTTATGTTTTCTTTAATTGCTTCATTTCTTGTGTATTTCGTAGTCTTATCAATCTGTTGCATATAATAACATAGGCACATCCATGCACATGAGTCTATAATACCTTATTGTTTGTCTTAGATCAATTTGAGATCAAGTGGTATCAGAGCTCTAGGTTGCTAAGGTTAAACAAGCTTGTGCTGGATTCTTTTTTGTTGAATGATAACTAGATCAAAGCTTAAATTAGGAGAAGGAGAGTTGGTTGAAGCTAACCCAAAAATTGGAAGAGTCTATCCTAAGAGGAAAATTTCAAAAGAAAGTCCCTTGGAATTAGACTCCCAGTTCATGGACAGTTTCATGACCATGAGAGCCATGGTAGAAGAAATGTATAGAGAATTTAAAAGAGGTAGAGGTGAAGAGTCATCAACCTCCAAACAAGATAAAGGACTAAAAGAACCTCTTCTAGTTGTCCACCCAGAAGGCAAAGGAAAAGAAGAGAAGCCCTCTCCACCATCTCCCCCATCATCACCTTCATCATCATCTTCTTCACATAAAGAAAGCCATCAAAAGAAAAAGAAGAAATGTTCTTTGATTAAATTAGATGTGAAGTTTGATTTTCCAGTTTATGACGGAGAATTGAATGCAGAAAAGCTACATAACTGAATTAGATAGATTGATGTGTATTGCAGAGTGCAAAACATCGATTCATAAAGGAGAAAGATTCAGCTGGCTAGCCTACGCCTTGGAGGCACCGCCCTGGTATGGTGGGAACGCAGGACACAAGCTGATTTAAAGAAGCATGATAAAATTCTTTCTACCTAGAATGAATTTGTTTCTACAATTAAAAACAAAAATCTATCCACTAGCTTATATGCAGCAAGCTATGATGAGTTGGCCAACTCTTCACCAATTGAAAGGGAAAAGTGTACAAAGTTATACCTAAGAATTTTGAAAAAGAGCTTTGATTCTAGACATTTCTTTAGACTCACCTGAAACTTTGCTAAAGTATATAGGTGGTCTACATAGTTATTTGAGACATACCATTCTCATGTTTAATCCCACTAGCATACATGAGGTATCTATTCAAACTACACATCTAGAGGCTAGAGGCAAGAATGTCAACCCAGAAGTTGGGGGATCATCAAAACCCACTGCAAGCAAGAGAAATGGAAAGAGAGGAAGGCAAATGCTATACAAAAGACCAAACCATCATGCACTCACTGTAAGAAGGATGGGAATGATGATGAGCACTACTATATTCTACATCCGGAGTTGAAACCTAGGATGTACGATGGAAAAAAGAAGAAGATTGTTGCAGCTATTCAGAAGGATTTGGGGTCAAACTCAAGGGATGAAACAACAATTGCAACCACAAGTTGTCCGCTTTACAGAATGCAGAAACCAAGAAGCAGGTACAGGAGCTACTCGAGAAAGGGTCCATAAGACCTAGCACATCAGCATGTGGGTCTCCAATTGTCTTGGTGAGAAAGAAAGATGGCTCATGGAGAATGTGCATTAATTACCGAGAACTAACTAAGATAATGATCAAAAATCGGTATCCCCTTCCTTGCATAGATTATCTATTAGATCAGTTGAAAGAAGTTGTTTACTTTTCCAAGTTGAACTAGCATAATGACTACCATCAGGTCAGAGTTGTACAGCAAGATGCATGGAAGACTACTTTCAAAACAAAGCAGGGATTGTATGAGTGGTTAGTTATACCTTTTGGCTTAACTAATGCTTCTACTACTTTCATGAGAGTAACGAATGATGTACTCAGGCCTTTTATTGATGATTTTTTCATTGTATATTTAGATGACATTCTTGTATTTAGTAAAACATGGGAAGAACATTTGAAGCATCTAAAGAAGACTCTAGATGTTTTGAAAAGAGAAAATCTTTATGTTAAGCTATCAAAATGTGAATTTGGCAAAACATTTTGAATTATTTGGGTCATTTTGTAGGGGGTGGTGAATTGGAGATAGATCACTCTAAGGTTGCAGTCATTGTAAACTGACCTAAACCCAAATCTGCTACAGAAGTTAGAAGCTTCCTAGGAGCAACATAGTATTGGAGAAAATTTGTTTCTAAATTTTTCTTGATTGCAGCTCCCTTGCATGCTTTAACAGGATTGAACAAGGTGTTTCAGTGGGGAGGCAAACAACTGAAAGCCTTCGACACCTTAAAAGAAAAGATTAGTACAGCACCAGTACTAGCACTGCCCAATCTTCAAAGACCCTTTGAGATTGAAACGAATGCCAGTGACTATGCCATGGGAGCAGCATTGATGCAACATGGTAAACCCATATGTTATCACTCTGAGACATTTAATTCTACAGTGGTTAATTATCCCACATATGATAAAGAATCGTATGCATTAGTATAGAGTTTCAAAAAATGAAAACATTATCTAATGGGCAAAGAGACAGTTATACATACTGATCATCAACCACTTCAATATTTACACTCATAAACTAAGTTGCAGCAATCAAGACACTATAGGTGGATGGGTTTTCTACAACATTTTCATCTTTTCATCAGATATAAAAAGGGCATACACAATAAAGTTGTAGATATGTTTTCTAGACCAATCATAAATGCATCTACTATACTTAAGCATAATTCAGTATTGCATGAAAGCTACATTTTACAATATGCTCAAGATATAGATTTCAAAGATATATATGCAACTTTAAGTCATAGCAAACACATAGAAGTATTGGATTATCATGTTAAGGACCAACTCTTGTATCATTTGGGAAAGTTATGCATTCCTCAAACCGAAAGAGTAAAGATAACTTGAGAAGCGCACACTTCTCTAATATTAGGTCACTTTGGTGTAAGTAAAACAATTGCACAGCTGCAAAGCTTTTGTTATTGGACAAAAATGAATGAGACCGTTTCTAGATATATAAGAGGGTGTACCATGTGTGCTAAAAGCAAGCCTAGCAATAGGAAACTAGCCTTGTACACTCCACTAACAGTTCCTTCTCATCCTTGGGAAAGTATTTCCATGGACTTTATTGGGAGACTGCCTAAATCTAGAAAAGGTCATGACTATTTATATGTTATTGTGGATAGGTTCAGCAAAATGTGTATTTTAATACCTTGTAACAAACAAATTATAGCTGAACAAACAACAAAGTTGTTCTTTCAACATTTATGGGATCATTTTGGATTACCCACTTCCATTGTATCTGATCGAGATTCGCAATTTGTTGGGAAGTTTTGGTCAAGTCTATGGGAATTGATGGACATCAGACTAAAGAAGAGTACAACCTTTCATCCACAAACAGATGGCCAAACAGAGGTGGTCAACAGGACAATAATCCAGTTGTTTAGAGACTATTGCAGCAAGCATCCCAAGCTTTTGGATGAACATTTGTGTTATGTGCAACATGCTTATAACCGAGCTAAACATTCATGTACACAGAGATCTCTTTTTGAGACCTGTTTTGGTTTCATAACAAGGTCTCCCTTGGATTTTGTCTTTGGTAAAGACATAGCAATTGATGGACACAGTGATGTGGACAAGGCAACGAGGTTCGTTGAACAAATCAAAGAGATTCACCAAGTAGTACAGGAATAGCTGGAACAGAGCCAAGCCAAGTACAAGGCAAGGCATGATAAGCATCAGACTGAGCATAGTTTCTAACTTGGTGATCAAGTCTAGCTGTACATACGCAAAGACAGAATGCAAGGTGAAGGTAAGAAGCTGAAACCGATAAGGTATGGACCTTTCAAGGTACTTGAGAAAATCGGTGAGGCTGATTTTCGCCTTGATTTTCCAGCGTACATGCACATGTATTCAGTAGTTAATGGAGAAAGATTGAGACTGTTTGAGCCTTGATTAATTGAAGATCCCGAAGAGCAGAGTCAACTGCCTTATATTGATGATTTGTTCCTTGAATATCTCAATGAATTGCAGGAAGATATAGTTTTGGACAGGAAGGTGAGAACTACGCGCAGAGGGGATGTTGAGTACCTCAGGATTAAGCTCAAAGGTTCAAAACCAAGTAGTGCAAGATGGATAGAAATTGGGCAAATGAGGAATCTATACCCTCACTTGATTGAAGCTTAAAATCCAACTTTTGGTGGTCCAAAAGCTTTTTCAGTGGGAAGGTCGTGATCCAAATTAGATCCTAGAACACTCTAAGTTTTCATGAACTCTTTAAAAATCATGCCAAGGATTAAAATTCTTATAAAGATCAAGCTTATCGGAGATATCCTCATAACAGTTGCAATTTGTGATCAAAGAGGAGTAATGAGGACCATCAGTCAAGCGTGCAGACCATTGGCCCATGGTAAGATGCACTATCACGAATTAGCAAATCTAGAGGCCATTTCGAGAAATGGAGGTAGTAAACCCCTCAAAGAAGGAAAGGCCGCAAGCACCCGGACCTGAGATACCATAAAATGCAACGGATATTGTTCTGATTTCGTCAGAAATGGGGTCCCACAAAAACCAGTAGGATATCGGAAGGGCTTCAAGTGGTAAGTGGTTTCAACAAGTCCCACCTGCTGCCATACAATGGTTGCCACGCGCCCTACAGAAGAGAGAGAAAATTGCTCACATCGGACGGGTAAACATCATGTTACTTATCCGGTCAATATCGACGATGATCGTAGGATTTGGAGGCTCTAGATCAACGACAGAGACGCATTCTGATGGATGACTAGATTTGATGGGGTCAACAGGCAAAGTTGTATAGGATTTGAAGTCTAATATGGACGATGCGTTGGCAGAAGGATGTGTTTTTCAAGCATTCTTAGAGTTAACAGAATAAATGGTCATTTCAAATATGTCCAAGAAGACTGACACTCATATGTTATGAAATAGGTGGCCACCTCCCTATGAGGTGTTATACAGTGACTGATTACGTAGGATATAGGGATTCAAATGGACAGAGGCAGAGGAACCGAAAACCTAAGAAGTTGTAACGAACAACCATGAAGGAGATTGGCTTAAAAGCCACCAACTGACAAAGAGAGAAGTAAGCAGAAGAAGCAACAAGGAAGTTATAAGCACAGATGAGAAGCCGAGCTGACCTGCAGAAGCAAATGCAACATCAAGCTAGAGTCAAGACAGCGACAGAGAGAGTCAGAGAGCCTATGTGCTTCAGAGAAGGCTTGAGAGGTTCAAGCGTACTCTTCTATAATGCATGTCATGTATGATTCTCAGATTGGGCTCATACTACTGTGACCAATAGAGGTCAAGAGTTTAGGGAGGAGAGTATGTGTACTCTAGAGATTTGGGGAATCCAAGTATAGTCTTATTGACTTGTATCTGCTGAGTGAGACTCAAATTGAGCTCACTATTGTAAAAACTATCCTTTGAAGACATAATAGAGAGGCCACCATTGAAGGCTAGACTGCGAGATGTAGCCTAGGAGTATTGCGTGAACTCCTTATTAAACTTGTTGTGTTTATATGTTTCCCTGTTATGTTTTCTTTCACTGCTTCATTGCCTGTGTATTTCTCAATCTTATCGATCCGTTGCATAAAATAACATAGGCACATCTATGCACATGAGTCTGTAATACCTTATTGTTTCTCTTATATGAATTCTAGATCAGTGAAAATAATATATTTGGCATTATTTAACTTTATAATATTGATTAAATTTTATTAAATTTATCAATTTGTTTATTTATTTTAATGTTAATATATATTTACATTGAAGGTGTTCTACTTTTGAAATTGGTTAGGCTAAGTATTGTCTACTTTTTTCATCTCCATTTGACATCTGTCTTGATGTTTACACCCATGACATATATACGTGTCCATCTAAAGTTTTGCAACTCAAATTATAAAAGATTTAAAATTTCTTAAAAACAAACCAAAGCTATTTACCATAAATTTAAATTTATACTAACAAGCTTCGAGAAGCAGATCTGATCTATAATTAGAGAGGAAAAATAAAAACATTAACTGGGTTGTCTCTGAAAACGTTGTCACTCTGTTGGGAAACTAAATTGTGCAAGGGAATTGGGGTTTCTTCCCATGCAGGGAAAATGTCATAGCAGAGGAACAATTGAGGGAGGAGGTTGTTTAGATCACCGTAGAAGAGAAAAGAAGAGCCAAGAAGTCTGTCAAATTTTGATTTAATTTTTTCTTTTAATATTAATTTGCATTCACAACCTATAAATATTACCTACCCTTCGTCCAATCCTCTTACTTCTAACATATTTATATAATTCTCCTGTGTAGGGTATTAATGCTTGTTGCCTTTGTATAAATTTTGTAATCTGCCAATATTTTAATAATTTAGGTATTTTATGGTTCTAGTAGTCATAGATTTGTTTATCATCTCTAAGATCTACTAGGGCTTTTGTATTTTTCTATGTTTCATTTGCGATAAGTGCTTAAGATTTTGCTTCTAACCTTGTAATGTTTTCCACTCTTTCCAGTTTTAAAAAAGAGAAGTCTTCTTCAATATCTGTTTCGAGAATGAGTTTTTAATATTTGTTTCCTGTGAAATGTAAATTTTAAGGCTTTTGGTCATGTAATATTATGACACATTTGGGAGCCCACCAGGAATTTGGGATTTTTTGGGGGGATATATATTAGGAAGTTTCTCTAGATATTTTGTGACACTTGACAACTATTTCGAAATATTTTATGATGTGATCTTTTATATTTTCTACTAAATTTGTTTCAATATTACAATGGTTTGAAATTATTTGTAGGCTTTCCTTATTAACTTTATCCTGATTTCAAGATGCAAATATTTTTTAAGTCCCTCACCGGAAAGACTATCACTCTCAACATTGAGAGTTACAATACCATTGACAATGTAAATACCAAGATCCGGGATAAGTAAGGCATCCCCCCTTATCAACTTTCTGATCTTTGCTAGGAAGTAGCTCGAGGACAATCAAACCCTTTCCGACTACAACATCTAGAAGGAATCCACCTTGCATCTTGTCCTTTGTCTAATAGGTTGGATGCAAATATTCATCAAAACCAACACCGGTAAGACAATCACTTTGGAGGTTGAGAGCTCAAACACCATCGAAAATGTTAAGGCCAAGATCGTGGACAAGGAAGGCATCCCCCCTGATTAACAATGACTGATATTTGGTGGGAAGAAAATCGATTATAGTTGAACCCTTGCCAACTACAACATCAAAACTTAATCCACCTTGCATCTTTGCCTCTATCTAAGAGGTGGGATGAAAATCTTCGTCAAAACCCTCACCGGTAAGACAATCTCTTTGGAGGTTGAGAGCTCGAACAACGTCAACAATTTTAAGACCAAGATCCAAGACAAGGAGGGCATTCCCCCTGACCATAAATGTTGATCTTTGTTGGAAGGTAGCTCGAAGATGGGGATACTCTAGCTAACTACAATATTGAGAAGGAATCTACCTTGTATCTTGTCTTCCATTTGAGAGGTGGCAAGAAGATCTTTGTCAAAACCCTCACTGGTAAGACAATTACTTTGGAAGTGGAGAGCTTGGATACCAAGGACAATTTGAAGGCTAAGATATAGGACAAGGAAGGCATCCTCCTGACTAGAAACATCTAATTCTTACTAGAAAGTAGCTCGAAGATGGCCAAACCCTTGCTGATTACAATTTTTAGAAGGAATCAACCCTACACCTCATCCTCCAACTGAGAGGTGGCATGCAAATATTTGTAAAAAATCTTACTGGTAAGATGGTTAATTTGGTTGTTGAGAGATCAAACACCATTGAAAATGTGAAGGCTAAAGTCCAGGACAAGGAAGGCATTCTCCCTTACTAGCAACGTCTGACTTTTGCTGCAAAACAACTTGAAGATGGTTGAACCCTCACTGAATACAATGTCTAGAAGGAATACACCATGAATCTCATGCGACGTTTGAGGGTTGGTATGCATATCTTTGTTAAAACCCTCATCAGCAAGACGATCTCCTTGGAAGTTGAGAGATTTTACACCATTGATAATGTTCAGGTGAAGATCTAGAATAAGGAAGGCATCCCCCTAGACCAACAGAGTCTCATCTTCACTGGTAATTAGGTCGAGGATGGTTGTACCTTTGCAAACTACAACATTTAGAAGGAATCAACGTTTCAACTTGTGCTTCCTTTGAGAGGTGGTATGTACATATTCAAAAAATCCTTGACTACAAAAGCTATTACCTTGGAGGTAGAGAACTCTGACACCATTGATATCATGAAGGGTACGATTCATGATAAGGAGGGTATCCCTCCTGACTAGAAGAGCTTATTTTTGCTGGTAAGCAGCTGGAAGATGGACGTACTCTAGCTCATTATCACATTCAGAAGGAGTCTACTCTGCACCTAGTGCTTCGTCTTCGTGGTGGTGATTTTTAACTGTTAAAGATATGTTGATCTATTGAAGTTACATAGGAGGTTATGATTGAAATGTGTTTTTTTATGTGTCTATTGATGTTTATTATATTTTGTGGACTTTGCTATTGTTTATGTTAGCGTATGTTTGGTTGGTGGAAGCCAACACTTGTTTTTTGGCCGATACTACGATGTTAACTTTGCGAGTCATTATGCTCTCTAAGAGAAAATCCCGTGAAACCATATTTCCGTGAAAGATTAATATTCATATTATTGTAATGCAAGTATTTTAAATGGTTGTGCAATTTTAAATTTTATTGTTATTGTTACTATTTTCAGTTGGATGTGTGTCATTTGATTTCTGAAGTTTTAGTTGGGGCTTTGAATTCGTTTCAACTATTAAGTCAGGGTTCTAAGTTCTTGAATTTTAATTTGTGAATTACCATTATTTAAAAATGTTCTATTATCAAACTATTTCAATGGGTAGGAATTAGTTTTTCTAGATGGTATTTGTTGCGTTACATGATTTTTAGAATCATGTGAATCTGAGGAATGATTTCTCTATATAACAATTCTATTAATATGTGTAGTTCAAGGATTTAAATTTTTAGACACATTGTATGTATATTTTATTGTTTATATTTAATCATTTAAATATTGATGCATAGGCCAACGAATATGAAAACCATCTGAGTTAAACCAATATTAGTACAGAGTAATCGATGCCCAAAATGAAATACAATACTTCTTTGAATTTCATTAGTAATTTAAACTTGTTTTTGGAGACCCAACAAACCAAGTTCCAAATCAACTAGTTTTTTTATTACCATAATTGCTACTTATTCCCAGAATGGACAACCCCATGAAGCCTTGGAATTCTTCAAGGAAATACAAGTCCAGGGTATAAAACCCAATTCAACCACCATCATTAGTGTTATTCCTACATGTGCCATTTTATTGGTTTTGAAACAGGGTAAGTAGATCCATGGGAATGCAATAAGAAATGGGTTTGAATCTGATGTTGTTGTGGGCACTACACTTGTAGGTATGTATGCCAAATGTGGGAATGTTAACATTTCCCACAAAAATTTTGAAAGAATGTCCAAACAAAATGTTCTGTCATGGATTTCAATAATTTATGGTTATTCATAGAATGGTCATCCCCATGAAGCATTAGGCATGCTTCAATGTTGTTAGAGTCAGTATTTTCATACTCCCATCAATGATCAAAATTCGTCTTTTATATCATATTATTGTCCCATGTTGAAATTTTTATCATTCCACCTAGGTAATCATGTAAAACTTTACTCACTAATGGTAGCCCAAGTTGAAACCCCATCCCCTCTCAAAAATTTATATTTGTTGGCCCACCTTCATGTGTCTTATTGAGCATACATTGACTATAAAAGCTCATTTCACCATGTTTTGTGTTAGTCAAGTTCACCTGAAGTCCAGTCGTTCAAGGTCCCATTACGTCACTAGGTTTTATTTTCCAATGACCAATAAAACACCATTTCACTACATAAGGCCAGCAAAGTATGAGAGAGAAGTAAATAATATCCCCTTTTCAGTTAAATAAGTGTTTACAAGCATGTAACCATGGTTGCTAAAATTCCAATTTTGATTTTAAGAAAGAAATTCATTCCAGCTTGTAATTTTTATTTCAAAAGGGACATGTAAATTTTTTTATTTATTTATGTAATTTTATGTTTATCATATTGAATAAGTCACTATTCTTAACTATTTACTCAAACTCCATTGCCGATATCATCCAAACAAAAGTCAAAAGTGAATATTTCAAAAGCTTTAGCATCATCCACCTGCAAAGGAAAAGTCAGAAAGAAAATTAGCAAAGAGGTCAAAAAGGGGTCAAATGAAATATTAGAAATTTTGTTTGGAAAGAAAAACATGAAACTCACTCACCTATAAAGGACTTCTTGGCTACAAAATCACCTTCATTTGCATCCTAGCACTCAATGAGAAAACCCCAAGAGAGCCTTTTCACAGTTCTGGGTGAAATCAACAGAAACAGGGCAGGCACTACATGTTTCCTTCTGGCACTATGTGTTCTCTTCTGTTGATACACATTTACATGGCACTGTGCATTTCCTTAAGGCGATACACATTGCCTTAAGGTGTTGTGCATTTTCTTGATGCGCTGCACACTCTGCATTGGTGTTGCACATTTGTCCAATGATGCTCTAGTCACCTCCTGAGCTCCTCCAAAATGCTTTCAACCTCAATGCAAGTAAGTAGCAGCTAAGGGATGTGCTTTTCCCGATCCTCAAGATAAGTCCTATGTGTTTGAAAGGTTTAATTGAATATTTAGTTTAATTGTTACATATAAACCCTAGGTTCCCCCCTAAAACTACCTTCCACTCTCATTCCCTTTTGCACACTTCCCTCCACCCTCGTTCCCTTTCCCTAAATATTTATATCCTAGATACCCTCTAACCCTTTGTCCCAAAACCCTAAGTCCTAGGTGATACAACACTACCTAGGCTCCCAAACCCCTATATTGCAAACAAATTTCCCCATCCCCAAACTATAATACTACTACCCTATACCCCTCTCCAATACACATATCCCTTCACCCATCATCTTCATATTTACCCTTCCCCAATTACTATTCCCTAAAAAACTACATTCCCCCTACCTTACACCTCCCTAGGGTTTGATACTAAACACCATGGCAGAGGAGGAATATAGATCACATAGTGAGGAAAAGGAAACAGATAGAGAAGAAGACAGGGAACAAAAGAGGCCACACAAAGGAGGCCAAATACATAGGTTTGATCCCATAGATCTCAAGGAACTCTTAGCATCCCCTATGATTGTGACATCCTTCAAATGGCTAGGCTATTATGATTTATGCAAACAAGTGCAGGCAGTACAACATCATCCTGAGTTGACTAAGCACTTCATTTCTACACTCCAAGACAACTAGGTCACTCTAGCAGGTATGAATTTCACTTTTTCTACTGCCAATATATCATTTGCCACCAAAATTCGAAATGTTGTGGAAAAATGGTTTAGACAAGGTGATTTGGAGAGGCATTATTATGAGCCTTACATGAAACCAAGGTATAGAAATGAAAGAAGAGGCTACTTTCCTTTTTCGCACCTCCTTAAGAGATATGCCCAATTATGAAGATTATTATGAAATACTTTTCATGTGAAGGCAGATTCTCCAGGGTCTATTCTTATCATATCTGGCTCTTAATGCATTTCACTAGGGTAAAAATGCTCAATATACTCTACTATCTTTTTCGAAGTGTTGAGAATATGGCCTACATTGTCCAAGAGAGGGAGTACAAAGATCAAATGAAGAGCCTATTTAATCATTCCCTCATTAAGATCATAGTCCTTTATCATCTCAAGGAACTCAACATTGCATGGAATACCTTCATAGCTAATCCCATATTCACTCATGCATCTACTCAAAATATTCAAAGCATCCCTTCATCACCTCATCCATTCACCTCCATTCCTCCATCTCATCCCATAGATCGTTCATCCTCATCTGATGAGTCAACCACACCATCATCACCATTTCATGAGCCTATTTAGTCACCTAGAATAGATGAAGGCAGAGAGCAAGAGGAGATTGAACATGGTGAGATCAACAAGTCTAAAATGGCTGGTTTGGGTACCTTGACACATACCTATTATAGAGGGGATAGGCAAGATTTTTCCCCACATATTATGGGAGGGGCATTTCCTTCTTCATCAGTAGAGTAGGCACAAAAATGCAACGAAAATGTGACAGGGGCAGAGATCCAGCAGCAGCAGGAGGACCTCCATGACACAGAGCAAGATTTTCAC
Source organism: Pinus taeda (assembly GCA_000404065.3). Taxonomy (NCBI): domain Eukaryota; kingdom Viridiplantae; phylum Streptophyta; class Pinopsida; order Pinales; family Pinaceae; genus Pinus; species Pinus taeda. The sequence continues at coordinate 22,441 of APFE030809768.1, forward strand.
TTAGTGGACCTAAGTGAAAATGATGATAGTGAAAGTACAACCATTTCACTCAAAGATAAATTTGCACTCATATGAGAGCTCCAAGCCAATTTTTGTTGTGTGTGGAGCATGATTGTTCAGAGGTCTTTGTTTCAGTTGGATGTATACCCCAGGAAGTTTTGTACACCCCTCCATGCGGGGGGGTGCAGAGGGGACTTGTCCCCCCCGCGGGGGTCCGGGGGGGCCGATCCCCCCCGGCTGGGGGGTCCGAGGGCCAATGGTCCCCTGGCGGGGGCTCGGGGG
>APFE030809768.1:27253-74796 GCA_000404065.3 Pinus taeda
ACGTTATATAGTGATAGCCAAAGTGCCATTCATCTTGCAAAGAACTCAGCATTTCATTCCAGGACTAAACACATACAAATCAAGTACCATTTCATATGATCAGTGTTGGAAGATGGACAGTTGAAGCTGGAAAAGATACACACTAGCTAGAAACCTGCAGATATGCTAACAAAAGTTGTAACCAGGGAGAAACTGAGAACATGCTGAGTTTCAATTGGTCTTCAAGCATGATGATGAAGATGAGAAACAGCGAGGTCCAAGAGAGGAGTCATTGTCCAGCAAATGAAACAACGATGGAGTTGCTACAATCATTCTCCAAGTGGGAGATTGTTGTGTGTGGAGCATGATTGTTTAGAGGCCTTTGTTTCAGCCGGATGTATACCCCAGGAAGTTTTGTACACCCCTCCACGCGCGGGGGTGCGGAAGGGACTTGTCCCCCCCGCAGGGGTCCGGGAGGTGCCGATCCCCCCTGGCTAGGGGGTCCAGGGGCCAGCGGTCCCCCGGCGGGGGCTCCGGGGCAGCGCCCCCAAAGCTAAAAAAAATGTATATTTGCCTTGTAAAAGTATAGTAATTTCTAGTCAATCTAGTTTGTTCATTAGACGGATTATCTGACGGTAGAACTTATGTTTAGTTTAGGTTTTTTTGCCCTAGAAGGCAACCTCTCTCTTTGTATGAGGGCATTGTATTTGAGGCTGTGAGATAGATGTGTATTCGGTGTGAGCGAGAAACAGAGAGGTGAGGCTCTGAGAGAAAACAGAGGATATTACAGCGGATTTGTTTAGGTTGTGTCTCTTCATTTTGCTGGATAATAGAAAGGAAGGACTGGTTGTTCGAGGTGGACGTAGCCCAAATTGGGTGAACCACGTATATCTGTGTCTCTCTTGTTTTGTGCATTTTCTGTGTTTATATTTCTGCAATATTTTATGTGTTCCATTACTCCGTAATATTTAATTTTCTAACAATTTTCAAAGGGAAAAATACATCATTTCACGCTATGAGCAGGAGAACAAGCAGTTAGAAATTAAACATGAGCTCACGGAGATTCAACTCATCAAGGAAAAGAGGGAGGCTGAAAAGGCTAAAACCTTACTTGATGAAGCATATGGAGAATACAATCATCAACTTGAGGAACAAGTGCCAAGAAAAAGACTAAGGACTAGAAGCCTAAAGCGAGTTTTGGAGCTATAAACACAAGGGGAGGTTGAACTAGCTAATGAGCTCACCTTAAATGAGCAATTTGCCAAAATGGTAGATGAGAACCAGGAGCATTGGATTGATAGTGTGAACACCCATCTTGAAATCCTCTTAGACAAAGCCAAAAGAGACACTGACATTCCAAGAAGGATGGAAAAATACTATTGTCAAAGAAACCAAATAGCAAGGGGAAAGCTCAAAGCTGCTAGGGCAAGAATTGAAGCCTTAACTCACCATGAGGAGAAGAAGAAGCTTGATCTACTTTCATAGGCTTCAATCCATGTCTAGCCACCTTATACATCAGCTTTTTGAAAATTTTTGAAGACCCTTGACTCATTTTTGTCATCTTGCTTTTCCTGTCTTTTTAAGGCAATTTTTATATCAACAGTTTGGTCAGGTGCTACACACTTTTTGGAGGCACTTTTTGAAGGAATGGACACCACCATTTGGATTCATAAGGACCAAGACATCCAGGAAAACCATATTTTCGGCCCTAGAAAGCAAAACTGGTGGGTCACAAAGGCAAAAACCACCAAAAAATTATGCTTCTACCTCATTTCTGGACCAGGCACTGCGTGTTTGAGTAGTCTTGGGAGAAAGGAATTTTGGAGGGGGAAATTAAGTCCATTTTGAAAACCAAGGGAAATTTTGGAAACTAGACAGGATAAGCTTTCCAATGAGATCCTAGGATAGATTTGGACATCAAGAAGGCAAGTAAAAGTTAGCTTGAAGATGGCGATGCACATTTGACAGTCAACCCAAATTTTCATTGTTTCTCTCCAATTTCATTTTTACCTATGGGAAATTAGTGTTTTACTGATCTAATTGATAAGGATAATGTAATTATTACATTTTTACTATTTCCTAGGGTAAATACGTTAGGTAAATGACCTCTATGACTTGTAATGAATAAGTTTGCTTATGTCAGGGATGAGTCACTTTGACCATGCTTTCCCAATTCATTTCCCCATACCCGTTTACGAAACTTCTCCATAACAAAATTCTTTAGCTCCTTCCTATTTGTGTGACAAGAATTGAGGTAGATATTCCATTTTTGCATCCATGCATTGTTTTGTCTGATCCATGTATTCTTTCTTTCACTCATGCCTTCATTGAAGATAACAATAGGCCATCTATGTACTCCCATTTGCTATATTATTTTAAGATATATTATGAGTCGCACCATAGAAATTTCTTCGATGGGATTTTCTCTTATTTCACTCAACATTATCTCATAAGGTACGTAACTTTTTATTTTGAACTTGCTCATGATCAAGTGTTTTTCGATTTTCTCAATATGTTTCCATTTTGAGACGAGGGTGTTGTTAGCCCACAATTCACATCCTTAGAAGCATCACTAGACAAACTAGGAGACAAAAAATCACTTTAATTGTTTTCCAATCCCATAACTCTTCCTATCTATATCTATTTTGAGGAGAATATAATGTTTTCCACCCTCCTAAAATTCTCGTCTTTCTGTAATCCTCCCAATTAAGTTTGTTGTTGATATCAATCACAAGGTACTTGTACTCATTTAATTCTTCAAGAATGTTGCCTTCAAAGAAGAACATAAATTGGCTCTGCTTCCTTTTATTAGGGAAAATCATTATTTTGGTCTTACTAGTATTAACTTGCATCCCCACTGCTTTACAAAACTTCTCAAGGGCATATATGTGCACCTGCAAACCATGGGCTATTTTAGAAATCAATACAATATCATCAGCATATAAAAGAAGATTTATCACAAAATTCCCCTAGCGAACACCATCTCCACCTTGCAGATTTAGTCACTCTTCTAGTTTATCAATATATAAACGAAAGAATGTAGGGGATAGAGGGAAACCTTTCTTGACTCCAAGGTCACTTCTAAAGCTTGCTAAAATACCCGTTGAGGTTCTAATTTTGACTTTCAACTCTTCATAAATTCTATGGACAATGGATCTATAATGCAATGGAATTTCAAGTTCCTCCATTCTAGTACGCCACAACCTATCTGTAGGGACTGTGTCAAATGCCTTTTTGAAGCCAACAAAGCAGCATAATACTTCTTCTTTGTCCCCCCAAATCATTTCAATAATGTGTGTCAACGTGATACCATGGTTTGTTGTAGAATGCTTCGGCCTAATACCCGCTTGTCCTTTTTCCCTATTTTCTTTTACTTTTGCCCACTTACTAATTCTATTTTTTACCATGCTATCAAAAATATTTGCAAACAAAAGATTGATCATAATGGTTCTATAATTGGAAGGCTTATTAATGTCTCCACTTTTAAAAAAGGGTATTGCCAAAATAGTTGTCCAATCCCTTAGGAATCCTTGCTTAATGATCTTGTTGAATATTTCATGATGTGCAATGCAAGAGTGTTCATTTCCCATTTTAGATACTCTACTTGAATTTCAATGAAGACCTTTTCCTTTCTTATTTCCAGCTTCTTATTTCTCATCTCCACCTTGTGTAATGTGAAAAGCTTTGTAGTTGTGTCGATTCTGGGGGGGAGCTCAACCTATGATTATTTCTCATAAAGTTGTCCTTTATATTCAAACCATTGAATGGCTGTAATATTATTTTTGATTTTATTCTTCCTTGGTTGAAGTTCCTCCCAGAAAAGATTTGGGTTATTCTTGCCTATATATATTAACTCTTCTCACCTTGTTTGCATGAAATAATCTTTTTTACTTTTTAGTATATTTTTATGTAACTTTACATTGATATTCTCCTTTCCTGTATTTTTAAATGTTATCCTTGCCATTTTCCATTCCTTCTCAAACCAAGAATTTACAAGAAAACAATTTGATTTTGATTTCCTATTTTTGCTCTTTTTCACTTCTTAAGTGCACATTGAAATATATTTGTTAACTCATGATGGTTGAAGCTTTGAAAACTAGTTTTATTCTTCCGAATTAATCTCTCTAGAACTGCCTTTAAGATAGTACAATTTTCTTGTGTTAGAATAACTTTTCCCCTTGATAGTGATTCCCAAGAGCATTAGTCTCCTAGGTTTCCTTTCTTCTAACCATGATAACTTTATATAAACTAGGTTATGGTCTAATTTTAAGTCCCAAATATGCTCTCCAATCTTAACTACATCTATATTTTCTATCAAGCTTTGTGAACAAATCACATAGTCAACAACACTTTCCCCATTGTATGTGTTGCAAGTGAAGTTCCCAAACCTTTTCCATCTATCTAGACCATTGCAAATAATTAAGTTGAAAGCACCACATAGTGTAAGAAAATCCTATCCAAAATTATTACTAACTTCATCATATTCTGAACATCTCTCCCATTGGGGATTCTCCCCTTCAGTGAGCCAAATAGGATTGTGATCCTCTTTGCAACAAAGAATACTAGCTTTCTAATTTGTAGTTCTAGAATTAAAATATCCCACTAAAAGAACGTCTCCCTACTGAGATTACGTGAAAATATCTCGCTTTAAAGAAGTATACAGATCCTTGTTGTTTAGCCACTTATGTTGGTAAGTTTTTGAGACTTGAGACTTAAGACTTGAGTGTCAATGTTCCGGTGGACCAAGAAAATGGTTTTTGTGGTAGTGAAAATGAAGGTGATCAGGTGCTCAAAATTAGGATCTAAAATCAAAGTATCAGAATTTTGATAAACTTAGATTCAAATCAAAGAGCTTGTCATTCTAATTCCAACGATGTGAACGACACTCAGATCCAAGTTAGAACAAGTCAAATTTCAGGTTTCACTTGGACACATGGCAGGATTGGATGATGTGGCAAGGTCCTTTAGCAAATGAGGAGTCGCCAAGTGGAAAGATGCCATTGGCCCCCGCATGTGATAAATTGAAATCACAAATAGGTCGTTGTAAAAAATCGGCCCCAGAACAACAAAGGTGAGATACGATAAGGCAAGCGGGAAGCATTTCAAGAATCAGTTGGAGGCGCAATGCAATGGATCACAACCACACATCGATGAAGGGAAGGAATTATGGAAAATCAGCCCCAAAATACTAGGAGTTGCGATGTGATGGATCGCAGATCGCAATCTCACATCGTAGGAAAATATAGTCTCACATTATGATTACTTGTTGATTCACTGCCAAATTGTGATTTGCGATAAGTTCTCGAATGCGCGATGTTTGTCGGTTCTAGTTTATACTGTCATCAGCTCTTCCACATCACAATCACATAATATTCTGCTATGTACACAAACTGTAAGCCCACCAGTCCTTGTCAATTGTGACTTGCGATGAACAGTCCACTAATAGAATATGGCCCACCACACGGTGAAATTTTCACCCAGTTAACACGTTTTTTAGGCTAATTTGTAGGCTCATGCGGGAAATGGGGAAATTTATGGAGTGAATAATGTGAAAATAAGGGGAAGTCATCACTTCTTCAGTTTTTCACCAAATTAGATGCAAAAAGAGATGAGATAGTCATTTTTGGACATTATGGATTGATTGGAGCAGGTTTCAGAAGCATTTGAGCATTGTAAACAGACATTTCTATACCTTTGAGCATAATAGAGAGGCCCAAGCCATTGGATGTTGGACCAAGGAGATGTAGCCCAGAGGGGTGAAATCCTTTATCATGCACTTGTTGTAATGTGTTTTTGATGATGTTCTGTACATGTTTATGTTATTGTTTAATTTTAGTTTATGTTAAATTGCTCATAAAATTAACATAAAACTCTTCATATCACTTGCAAAAATTGATGAATCCTTAGGCACAGTGAGATATTTTTGTTTATAATATGAGGAAGATCTTATCACTACAAACTAATGTTCTAAATTAGATCAAATTTCGTATCAAAGCACTAGGTTTTGTTTTGTGAAAGAATAATTTAATTGTTTGCAAGTTTATGCCATGCTTACAAGGTGAAAACTCAAAAGAGGTGAAGGAAAGCTGGTTGGAATCCCTGAAGTTGGGTCAAGGGGAAGAATAGAAAGGTTTCCACAATATCCAACACCATTTCAGCCTTAAGTTGTAGTTGAGATTCCAGAGATCATGTCTCATGAAGGAGAACCTACAAACATGACAGAAGATGAGAAAACCTTCAAAAAGGATTTCTTTGATATGATAGAGATGGTGAACGTCCTTTATGAAGAGAGGAATAGCAAGTTGCAAGGAGAAAGTTCCAAACCTCCCAAAGGAGAAGTCTCTTCAAGAGGAGGTAATGGGAATCGAGACAAACCTCCACCCTCTCCACTAATCCTTCATATTCTTCGTCACAAGCATATTCACACTCTTCCACTAATACAACCCTTACTCATACTCATCATCATTCTTCAAAAGGAAATGGTAAATCACCTTTTTAAAAAATTGATGTTAAATTTGAGTTGCACATGTATAATGGTGAAGTGAATGCAAAGAATCTTGATAATTGGATTCGTCAGTTGGAGGTATATTGCAGGATTCAAAACCTTAAAGAGGATGAAAAATATTATGTTAGCTTCCTTGAGAATGGAGGGTGAAACACTCGTATGGTGGGAATAAAAGACCCAAGAGGAGATTAAAAAGCACAGTAAGATCTCTATTTATTGGAATTATTCATTGCCGTAATGGAAAGACAATTATATCCTCTATCTTATATGCAGAAATCCATCATGAATTAGCAGAAATTTAGACAACTTAAAGGTCACAATGTGCAATATTAAACCCAAGAATTCAGAAAAAGGTCTCTGATGTTAGGTGTATATTTTCCATCATAGGACACATTGCTAAATTACATAGGGGGTTTACATGGTTACCTTAGGCATACTATCTTAATGTTTAATCCTAGTAATCTAGATGATGTGTGTGTGCAAACCACTCATCTAGAAGAAAGAGGGGGAAAACCCTAGAAGAAGGTATTAAAAATCCATTTAAGGGTAAAAAGAAAGAGAAGGGTTTCAAAGGAAAGAAAAATGCATCCATTAAAAAAGAAGGAGAGAAAACAATCAGTAAACATTGTCCCAAAGAGGGTCATGGTGAAGCTGATTGTTGGAAGCTTCATCCTGAAATGAAAACAAAGAAATTAAACAACAAAGGAAAACACAACCACAACCACAACCACTCAATAGGATTTGGGATCCGAATTAGGTGATGAAACAAAAATGACAACCATGGGGTTTCAAGGAAAGGAATCCATTGCCAGCATTAGTTCTTGAGCTCGCAAAATGAAACTCCAGATGAAAATAGGAGAATAGAATTGTTTTACATAAGGGTGATCTAAAAACATAAAAAAATTGATACTTTGTTTGATAGAACCTCTTAAGCCAATATTATCTCAGAAAACATTGTCAAGATTTTAAATCTGGAAACTGTTCCACATCATAATCTGTATCCACTTGAATGGGTATGTGACAATGCGCAATTGCAGGTTATGAGAAAGTGTAAACTAAAATTCATAATCATTGCAAAATTCATAGTTGAAGTGGAGCTTGATGTTGTGCTGTTAGATATTTGTGGCATCGTTTTGGGCATCCCTTAACTTTATGACAGAAAATTTATTTTCCATCGACATGAAAGCAAATATCACATATTAAAAAATTGAGTAGAATATAGTGTGAGTGCTCACAGCAAAAAAATAAATATTTCGATTGTTAATGCAAGGCAGATGAAAAGACTATTGAATTCAAGAAAGAATTTTGTGCTTCGCATGATCAAACCCAAGAATGATATTGATTATGAAGCGTTTGATGGTTGTAATTCGAATTTGAAAAGCGATTTGGTTGACATTGTTAACCAATCTAATGAAATGTTTCAGGAATCAAAGGGATTACTTCCCAAGAGGGGAGTCCAACCTGAGTTATAGATGCAACAAACGTGTCTTGTTCCTAACATTGTCATGTACAGGATGTCAGTGATGGAAATTGCAAAAATTAAGACACAAATCTAGGGACTGTTGAATAAAAGGATCATTTGGCCCACTCCTTTACCATGTGGTGCACCTCTTGTCTTGTTGCGTGAGAAGAACGGTAACCATTTCCTTGAATGAGATTCAAGAGTGGTTTCATCAAATTATAGTTGTTAAAGGAGATATAAGGAAGAGGACATTCAAAACCAGGCAAGGTTTGTCTGAATGACTTGTTATGCTTTTCAGTCATTGCCATGCTCCTACTACTTTTACGCATATGAAGAAAGATGTGTTGAGGCAATTTCTATAGGATAGTCTATTTCGATGACATTTTCATTTTCAGAAAATTTCATTATGAACATGTCATGTGTGAGAAAAAAAAATATTTGATTTCATCTGTCAAGAACATTTGTTTCTAAATATGTCAAAGTATATGTTGGATAAAACTTCTTTGATGTAATTGAGCTGTGAAATTGGTACTTCGAAGCATGTTCAATTTCCCAAAGGAATTTTGGCAGTCTGTGTGGGATGTGGAGAAGGTGAGTTGTAATTAGACCTGTCCAAAATTGATGTCATAATAGTCTATGGTGGTATTGACTCCATTCCTGCAGACACGTGTGAAAGAATCATACACCCCCATGAAGTTGCAAATGCCTTTGCTCTATTTTCAATTTACGCTAGCACACTCAAGATAGTCATTTGGATAAGAGGATTTTGGGGAGCAGCCCAATGTTGGAGGAGAAATTTTATTAATTTTTCTTCTATTGTAGTTCACTTGCATTCGTTGGAAGTTGTGAAAAAGGTCTTCCAGTGGGGAGGAAAATAACGAGAGGCATTTGCTGCTTTAAAATAAAAGATTTGTACATATCAAGTACTTTCTTTTCTAGACTTGAGAAAGTAATTTAAGTTTCAGGTTGTTGTATGTGACTATGGAATGGGCGCAATCTTTTTACAATGTGGTAAGCCCATTTATTTTCATTCAGAAATTTTCAATGATAAGGTGTTTAACTTGTAGTGACAAAGGCACTTCCATTTGATGGGTTTTCTTCTACTATTCCACTTGGTTAAAAGGTATAAGAAAGGTATAAGCGACAACTTTGTTGATGTACTTTCTAGGCCTATAGTTTTTATAACTACTTTCCTCAAGCATCATTTTGTTTTACATGAAAGTTATGTTCAGAAAAATACATACTTTCAAGATGTATATTCAAGCTTGAGTCAAAGGAATCAAGTGGAGTAATTTGTTTACCATTTGCATCATAATGTTTTGTATCATCTTTGTAAGAAGGATGTTGCTACTTATAATAACATGGACAAGCCCAAAGATTTCATTGAACGACTCCAAATGGTACATCAAACAATGCAAGAAAAACTTGAAAAGTTTAAAGGCGAGTACATAGAAAAGCACGACAAGAATCGTGGAGATCAAAAGTTCCAATTCAGTAATTAATGGATCGAGATTGGAAAGGTGAGGGAACTGCATCTTCACCTCCTGGTCAATTGAAAGTGATCTTTTTGGGTCCAAAAGACTTCCAGTGGGGAGGAGTGACCATGTGCTCAAAATTAGGTTCAAAAATCAAAGTGTCAGAATATTGATAAACTTAGCTTTAGATCGAAGAGCTAGTCATTTTGATTCCAACTGTGCGAATCCCACTAAAATCTAATCTCATATGTAGAAGTTAGATAAACTCAAAGTTCAGGTTTGACTTGGAAACATGGCAAGATTGCATGATGTGGTAAGGTCATTCAAACAATGAGAAGGTTCCAAGTGGAAAAACACCATTAGCACCTGCATACTGAAAATCACAATTGCAAGCGGGTCGGCATTAAAAATTGGCCCCGTAACAGCCAAGGTGCAATGCAATAAGGCAGGCAGGAAATCGTTCAAGAAACAGCCAGAGGAGCTATGTGATGGATCGCAATCGTACATTGGTGAAGGGAAGCCACTATGGAAAATTGGCCCCAGCATAACTGGAGTTGCGATGCAATAGATCGTAGATCGCAATTGCACACCGTAGGAAAATAGAGACCCCAATTATGATTACTTGTTGATTCACCACCGAACTGCAATTTGCGATAAGTTCTTGGATGCGAGATGTTTATCTATTCCAATTTATAGTGTTGTTAGGTCCGCCACATCGCAATCGCACAATCGCCTACTGCGTACACAAATATTAATCCCACTAGTTCTTGCCGATTGTGATTTTTAATGAACAATCGGCTGACAAAATATGGCCCACCGCATGGGAAAATTTTCGCCTATTTCGTGCATTTTTGGGGCTAATTTGTAGGATTAGGCCGGAAATGGGCAATTTGTTCAGCGAATACTGGGAAAATAAGGGAAAGTCATAACTTCTTCATATTTTCACCAAATCGGATGCAAAAAGAGGCGAGATAGCCATTTTTCGACATTTTGGATAGATTGCAGTAGGTTTCAGAAGCATTTGAGCATTGTAAACACAAATTTTGACACTTTTGAGCATAATAGAGAGGCCCAAGCCATTGGAAGTTGGACCAAGGAGACATAGCCCATGAGGGGTGAACTCTTTATCATGTGCTTATTCTAATGTGTTTTTGATGATTCTCTGTACATGTTTATGTTGTTGTTCAGTTTCTGTTTTATGTTAAATTGCTCATAAAATTAACATAAAAACGCTTCATTTCACTTGAGAAATTTGATGAACCCTTAAGCACAATGAAGGAATTTTGTTTATAATGTGAGGAAGATATTAGCACTGCAAACTAATATTCTAAATCAGATCAAAAGGAAACTAGCAATTCAATTCACATACTCAAGATATCGACAGTTCTTGCAACAGTGGTCTTCTTTGCAATTTTATGGTTTTTATTTTTCATATGATGTATGTGTTTAAATATTTTGTTTAAAGTGTCTATGTGTGTGTGTTTATATAGTTTGAGGTTTAATTTAATGTTTTCTAACATTTATATAAACAATATTTTTATAACAAGTTTAATATATAAATTAATGTATTTAATTTAAAAATACTTGAATTAAATATTAAATTAGCCAATTAAATACTCATATTAATAAAAATGGATTAAAATAAATTTTAAATTTCTAAACTCAAAATGGAATGAATAACATATTTGTTTTTTGACTTTATAAAATTTAAAGCATAATGAACTCAAAATCTAACTCATAATATATTTATTTTTTTATTGTATAAAACTTCAAAGATAATGGGGTAAAATTTTGGATGTATTTTAAGGATTTTAAAGATTTCTATACTTTAAAAATATTTTACCCAAGTGTATGCCTTCTTGAAATGAGGTCTAGTGCTTTCAAGCAAGCTTGAACACTTAGTTGAAATTTGGGGATTGGAGTGTTTGGCCCCAAACTTTTGTTATATAATTTGACAAGAGATATGAGCAAGGGCCACTAAATTATAGGTTAAAAATAATGGAGGTCTTGTGAGAGTGAATGTCCCCATTATTTGGAAATCTTAATAATCAGTTATAGCGACTTCGGCACCAAGCACTATGTTGACAACTAATCATATGGATTGGGTGAACAACTGTAACTAGTGTAAATAAATAATAGGTAAAATGGAGAGTCATCGCGAGATGAACTAAATAGTCACTCCCTCTTGTATATAATAATGAACAACCTGAATGAATAATACAATTAAATTTGAGTAGCTACCTTCTGGCCTGAAATGGTATCAAAGCCAACTCTATTTTTGGCATGGTAGTTTGCCATTGTAACTCCCTTCTTCCATTTTTCAGAAATTTGTAGTCTGCCATATTCTTCAGATCTCTACCCTCTACCCTCTGCATAATAATCTAGTGTAATGCTTGAAATTTGTCTCAACTCCACACAATTATTTCAATCTCATCTCATGTTCTGCGTTCCAAGCCCTCTTTCCAATTCTGTTGACTATGGAATCCTTGTTTTCAAACCAATAACCCACCATGTGGCCTTTGTTAGGTAGTCTCGTTGCCCTGAAAATGTCTTGTTGCATCACTAATATGTTGTGACCCAACATTGTAGAACATCCAAATTTGAAACATTGTTGGCAACACTGCTCCATATAAAAGCTTCTCTCCATACCTCTCCACATTGCCTCCAATACGCTGGTAGCTCCAATAAGCTAGTTGAAAGAGCTGCTCCCTCACATCAATATGCTGCTTGAAAGAGTTGTTGTCTTGCATCAATAAGTTGGTTAAAAAAAACGTTTCTCCCTCACATCAATATGCTGGTTGAAAGACTTTGTCCCTTGCATCAATACGTTAGTAAAAAAAAAAGTTGTTCCTCACATCAATACGCTGGTTGAAAGACCTGGTCCCTTACATCAATACACAGGTTGAAAGAGTTTCTCTAGTATGCGAGATGAATTAACCACAATGAGAGCCCTTGCGTAGTAGTCTTGGAGGTTGAACTTACATTCATCGAGATAGAATCTGTATCTTAAGTAAGGGCCACCGAATTGTTTGCAAGCAGAGCATTGGTAATCGATAGGGAGAATGTCAAGGAATAGTTGGCTGTCATGTAAAATAAAATAAAATAAATCCAAAATCACATTTAGATCTCATTTTCCTCCATACTACTCTAACATCTAGTGAATTCCCAATATCACAATTTTATTTTAATATCGCGATGTGCCTCCACCAAATAACCCCTCCCTCTTATTTATATACCTCTGATATATATATTAAAAAAAAATTAAACCAGAAGTGAAATTTCGTATAGAGTATTGGCAGCATAAGTATATTTTTTTACAGTACACAGTTTTTAAAATGCATAAATTGATATCTATTATGGGAGTGGTTCTCACCGACAATGAGAACTATCTAGAATGGTCACACAAAATCAAAGACACTCTCATTTTTAATGAGCTATGGAAAGGAGTGTGTGTTGGAAATGGAGATAAAGAGCCAGAAGAGCCTACCTCAAACAAGGAATTTGCCATTTGGGAAAGAAAGAACAGCAAGGCTTATGCATTGATTGTAGCATCAGCAAATGAAGAGGTGAGTCGTCATATTTAAAATTTTTCAAATGCTTTCGAAGACTTACTAAAACTGAAGGAACTCTACGACTCACACTCTACACTTGAAGCTGCTCAACTCATGATTAAATTGTTCACCCTTGAATTACAAAATGATGATCCTCTTACTCTTGCATCAGAAGTAAAATCTATTATGCATGATCTCAAAGTCACTAATGTTGAAGTAGATATTCCTCTAATAGCTTTTCTCAAGGCACTCTATCCCACTTACTCAAATTACCTTGAGTCATTGCAAGCAATTGGAAACTTCAAAGATATTACCTTTGACTCCCTTGTGAAAAAAATTGTTGAAAGAGAGAAAGATTTTGGGAAGAAGACAACTCCTTAGTCTTTTGAAGAGGGTGTGTGTCTTGCTCATAGAGAAAAGAATAGTGCTCAATATTATTCCAGAGGAAGAGGTTGTCAAAGAGGAAGAGGAATACATTTTAAAGGCAAGGGGGTAGACACTCTCAAGGAGGAAAGTGAGATTTGCACTGCATATGCTGCAAAAGAGATGGATCACATGATGCATCAACATGCAAGTTGCCTTGGGATAGAATTGAGTAGGAAATAAACCAACCCAAAGGTAAAACTAATGAAAAAGAGAAAGGTCAAGCACCTATATGTTGTGGCACACTATAATATTGGAGTAAATGAAGGCTTATTTAATGCTTCACTTGCTTCTTGGAAAAATGATCGGTTGCTTGATTCAAGAGCAACTTGCCACATGGATTTTAGAAGAGATTTTTTTGAAGAATTTACTAACAATGTTGATGGAGCAGTATACTTTGGAGACAAATCAAAACTCAAGCCATCAGGGCTTGGCATAATTAGGTTTAAATTGCCTGGTCTTCTAGACTTTCTTCTGCATCATGTTCCATATCTCCCATAGCTGAAGAGAAACTTGTTGTCCTTGGTCCACATCCACCAACAAGGACACTCCATTAATGTTTTTTATGGCAAGCTTGAGGTGAGAAAAGCATCAGACCACTCACTTGTCATGATGGGGATAGAAGATGAAAGGAGCTGCAGGGTACCTCTGCGTGTGCACAAAATCTCTCATACAATTATCATTATGAAGAAGGTACATTTCAATCAAGTTTATTATGGCATGCTAGATCTGGACACTTGAACTATGAAAACCTTCGCTTGTTGAAGAAAAATGGTGTTACTGGTTTGCCTACAATTCCTAGGGAACTTAAGCAATGTGATGCTTGCATTCTAAGAAAGCATATCAAACAGTATTTTCATGATTCACATTCCAGAGCACATAGAAAAATTGAACTCATTCATTCAGATTTATGTGGTCCAATTCATGTTCCTTCTGCAAATGACAATAAATATATGATGACATTTATTGATGACTACACCAAATTGAGTTGGGTTTATTTATTGAAAAACAAATCTGATGCTTTTTAAACATTCAAGAACTTTCAGACATGGATTGAAAATGATGCACAATATCATAGTGGCTCTATTCGCACTGATAATGGAAAACAATACACTTCAAATGAATTTGAAAACTATCTTCGCCAACATGGGATCAAACATCAAAGAACTGTGCCTGATAATCCTCAACAGAACGGAGTACGTGAAAGAATGAATAGGACAATCTTAAATATGGTGCACCCCATGATGTTTTTCAAAAATGTAAAATTGATGTTTTGGGTTGATGCAATTCTATGTGTTATATATGTAAAGAATAGATGTCCATCTAACGTTATTGAAACAATACTCCTTACGAAATATGTTATGGGTACGTTCCTTCGGTAAAGCATCTCAGGGTCTTTGGTTGCACATGTTATGCCTTGATACCAGAGGTACATAGAAACAAACTTCATGCAATAAGTCATAAGTGTATATTCCTGGGGTATTCAAACACCTCCTAAGCATACCATCTCTATGATGAAGTCAATAAAAATTTTGTTGTATCTAGAGATGTAATCTTTCTTGAATAATCCAAAACTAACAATGTTGTTGAGCAACAACTTGATCGCATGGATAGATATGCAAATGAAAAATCATTTCAAGAATCTGATAATTAGATTCCACATCTTGAAGGGGGGATTCCTATACTAGATCAACGTGTGGAATCTTCTTTTGAAGTACTCTCTCCCCCACATCAAACTCCAACAATGGATGATACTTTGAGTGATGTGATTGAAAAAATTGAGAGACTCAATCTTAATTCAGTCCCAAATCAATCAACGAAATAGTCTAGACCATCTAAGAAAGGTCCCCCAAAGTGGTTGACAAAGACACTTGAAAGTGTTCATCCTGATGAGGTTGGAAAGACAAGAACTAGAAATTCAAACCAGCAAAATGGAGGTGATGTAGATGACTTTGACTCACCTGTTGATATGGATGCTTCTTATGATTGTGAATTGAATTTGTCTACAGATATTGAAACAAATTCCTTCAGAGAATCTGCTTCTAATGATGAAAGGAAAGAACCAATGCAAAAGGAGTATGATGCCTTAATAAAGAATGGCACTTGGAAGCTAGTTGGTCCTCCATTGGGAATGAAACCAGTTGGCTCCAAGTGGGTCTACAAGAACAAGTATAAAGCTGATGGCTCACTTGATAAACACAAAGCCAGGGTTATGGAAAAATGTTTTGCATAGAAGGAAGGGGTCAATTATGAAGAGACTTTTTCCCCCACAACAAAATGGGCTACCATCTAGACACTCTTTGCCCTAACAGCTCAGAACAGTTCGAAATTCCATCAAATGGATGTAAAAATTGCTTTCTTGAATGGAGGTCTAAAAGAGACTGTTTTTATGTCCCAACCTGAAGGATTTGCTATGAAAGGACATGAACATAAAGCATGCAAAATTGTGAAATCCTTGTATGGCCTCAAACAAGCACCACGAGCCTGGTATGAAAAACTAACTGAGCATCTTGTAAAACTCAATTTCAAACATTATGATCTTGATGATGAAACTTTGTTTGTTAATAAGGTTGGAAAAACAGTTGTATATCTTGTGGTATATGTAAATGATCTTTTGATGACAAGGAACAATGAGAGCTACATTGCATCCATAAAGAAGGAATTGAGGAAAGGTTTTGAAATGACTGATTTGGGCTATGTTCATTATTATCTTGGTATTGAAGTAACTCAACATCCAAAGTCCATATTCCTTTCTCAAAACAAGTACATTGGAGATATGTTGAACAGGTTTGGCATGACTGAATGTGATCCTCTGACTACTACAATGGAACAAAACTTAAAGCTCACATCCATTGAAGGAAACGAATTTGAGGATGCAACAAAGTATAGACAACTTGTAGGAAGTCTCAACTACCTAACTACTACCAAACCAAACATTTCTTTTGTTGTTGGAATCCTCTCTAGGTTTATGAAAAATCCTTGTGAGGGACATTGGTCTGCTACAAAAAGAGTTCTAAAGTGCTTGAAGGGAACTCAAGACTTTGGAATCAAATATACACAGGTGGGCGACTTTAGCTTGATTGGATACTCTGATTCAAACTTCGACGGAGATAAATAAACTAGGGTATCTACTTCAAGCTATGTTATGAGTCTTGGATCAAGATCTGCCCCCTGGAGATCACACAAACAATCAGCTCCAGCAGATTCCACAACAGAAGTAGAATATGTGGCAGCAGCTGAGGCAACAAAAGAAATTGTGTGGCTCGGGAAAATTAATGAAGATTTGTAGATAAAACAAGTACAATTGACTCCACTCATGATTGAGAATACCTCGGCAATAAATTTGGCCAAGAACCCAAAGTTCCATCAATACAAAATATCATCTCATTCAACACCATGTTGAGGCCAAAATAATCCATCTTCGCCATTGTTCCACTAATGAGAAAATTGCAGATAGCTTCGCCAAAGCGCTTGGAAGAGAAAAGCTTGAAAGATTCAAAATGATTCTTGGACTCACCAACGTCCCTTCAGATTAAGGGGCGGGGGGGGAGGGATGTTGACACCTAATCATAGGGATTGGTTGAACAGTTGTAATTAGTGTAAATAAATAATAGAGAAAATGGAGAGTCGCCGGGAGATGAACTGAACAGTCACTCCCTCTTGTATATAATAATGAACAACCTGAATCAATAATGCAATTACATTTGAGGAGTTACCTCCTCGCCTGGCACACTAGTACACAAAGCCAAATGTTTTACATATCTTAATATCTAGATATTAAGGCATCCATAAATCTTTATAATAGGACTTTATAAAAGAAACCTACTTGTTGGATTTTGTAATATAGAGTAGAGGAACCCTAACATCTGGAAGCCATTGAAAGTCATTTGCTCCAATTATTTAGGTATATGGCAATATATAATATTTTTATTAATGGACTTACTTGGATGTTGGATGTTAAAATGGTGGAACTCACAAAAAAGGAACCTGAATGGAGGAACCTTGACGTCAATGTTACAAGAGATATACAAATCCAAGAAATTTTATAATGAAAACATTTTAGAAAGAATGGAATATGAATACTTGTGAAGTAGACTAGACATAAGTTATGTGGAGCCCCCATGAGCACTCACAGGCCCCACGAGTAGGCGAGTGCTAATGTGGCATGATGATGTGTCATAATGATGTTGCATGAGGGAGAGGATTGGATAATGTGGCACTAAGGTGTCAAGGAGTTGATGTGACAATGGATGTGTCATCTATCATGGTAGGTGACATGGAATTCAAAGATCCAAAGACCTAGAACTCTCAGAAAATGAGATTTTTTGTTTTTTGCAAATCTAGATGGATTTGGATAAATTTTGAAAAGTGAAAAGCCATGATATCTACAAAAGGTAATTCTTAATCATGTTGACAAATGGAGATGTGGCATAAAGGTGACATGGACAACATAGTATGAAAACAATAAGGTGGAGGCCTAGGTGGAAACTCCATGGAGCTGATGTGGGCTAATTCTGGATGAGTGGATTTTAGATATCGAGGAATCCAAAAATATGGACCCAACTCTTTTATTGAACTATATTTTCTAAATTTCCTAGCTATTCAGAGATCCAAATATCAAGAGGGTTGAGTTAAGTTGACTAAGAAGCAGGTCCCAATTCAAATGGATCTAGAGAGCTTAGGAATATAGAATACTTGAGATCTGAGAAATTTCATAAAGCCGATTAATAAAAGTCATAGATATGGATATGAGTAGTGTAGGTTAATATTGTCCTACTGAGGATGTGGCCCAATGTGGCGATGGCACATGGATGATACAGATGGCGATGTTGCACCAAAGGGAAAACATTTTAAGGATCAAAACTTTTACATCTAGAACTTAAATTTGGAAGAAGTTTATATTATTGGAAATCTCTCGATGAGCTAAAGATGACGTTGGTCTTAGAAGAAAGTCTTAAGCTGATTGAATAAGGAGGAATTTTAATAACCCCATCTCCATAAGTAACTTTGGACATTGGGTCAGTACAATCCATACACTCAAAAAGGCCTTGAGGGAACTAGGTGTCTTCTAGAGTGGTATCAAAAGTATCATTTAACATTTATGTTGAATGGGCTCATGAGAGAGAGAGTTGGGTTTTTAGTAATGAGAAACATGTTCCTTTATAATGAAGGTTAGCTATAATAAATTATTAAATTTATATTTTCTTTATTTTTGTAATTTATCTATCCTAACTAGAATACTAACAAAACTCTAAGTGTGACTTGCAGTTGCAGTACAATATCAATTTTAGGACATTATAGTCCAATGCATATATGGTCAAGGAAACTAGATGTGTTGGAATTCATTATTTTTATTAAACTAATATTAGCATGTTATTTTAGCACGTAATAATAAATACAACAATAGAAAATGAAAGAATGTTCAATAGAATGGTGCAATACAACTTTGAGAAAACTTCACACCATAGGGAGGATGAGTCAGATGAGAGAAATGTGGTTGAGACACCCCGATATTTGGTGGAAACAATGAGAATAGTAATGGCTAAGCTTCAGAGTTATAAGGCAGATAATTAAAGGATCATTAAATCCCAAGAGAAGAAGATTAAAATAAATGTGGTGCTTATGTATATCCTATTAGATTTAAAAATTAAAATGCAACATGGACATTGTTATTAATGATGTAAATAAGTACTAGTTAAATAAGGTTCTTATCCCATCATAAATTCATAAATATGGGCTCGAAACTAGAAATATAGGAAGAAGCATTTCAAGAATGAGCCATAGGAATGGCAAGAAATATATATCCCGTGAGGACATTTTAGCAGACATTTTTGGTGAGGTAACGTACAATTTAGACAATATGTCTAGCAATGCAACCATATTGGAGTTGCACGAGAAAAAGAAGAAAATGTCTACAAAGAGTTATTTTCACAAGGAATTCAAAAAGGAAAACCCTCATGCCTTTCATGGGGTTAGGGAAAATGAGGAGGTTGAAGCATGGTTGTTAGAACTAAAGAAGTATTTCAAGGTGCAAAATTACTTTGAAAACATGAAGACTATAGTGGCCATATTCAAGTTGAAGGGAAAGGTTGATACTTGGTGGGTATATACTAAGAATGTTAAGGGAATTTAGGAACATATCTTAATACGAGAGAGGAAGCTATGAGGGGAGTTAGGAAGTTTCATTTTATCTTGAATTAATATGAAATTCTCCTTTATTTCTATTTTTTTTGTTTGACAATTGAGGTACTCGATTCTCATTAGTTGAGAATACTTTAGAGGTATGGGAAACTCACCCATCTAGATCCTTTTGAATTGACCACATGGTGGAAGACAAGGACCCTAAGTTCCCATGCACAAAGAGAGAGACTGAGTTGGTGGAATGGGAACAACATCAGTGATTGTTATGCATGTGGGAGCAGAGAGAATGAAAAATAGTGCATGTAAGTGGACCGTAGAAGCTCAGGTGAAACTATGAAATTACTTGTTTTTCGATATTAGGGTTGGTGTCAAAGCATTTATCCTAAGTTGGGTGGCTAGAAATTGCTAATTAATTGTATGAGATTAAGCATAAAAAGCACTAAGAAATGGAAAGTGATTAGGAACTATTGGGTTAGAAAAGGAATCCTTCACAATAGCAATAT
This sequence comes from Pinus taeda, assembly GCA_000404065.3. NCBI lineage: Eukaryota > Viridiplantae > Streptophyta > Pinopsida > Pinales > Pinaceae > Pinus > Pinus taeda. Next base: position 47,293 of record APFE030809768.1, read on the forward strand.
TATGAAACTTCACATTCCCCTCGTTAGCAATATTATAGATAATTATGAGAGTTTCCTTCACATTCTCTACCATATTTGAACCATGTTAAGCCCTCAGTGGTTTTTCCTCTTAAGGCATCGGATCTAGCTCTGAGGTTCCCAACTACAAAAACAAATGTGATGCATTTGAGCTTATTGTTGGGTGGAGAGTTGCTATCCTTTCTTAAATTTCCAACAAAGTTTAAAGGGACACATATAAGTGTATTTGTCTCTCTTTAATGAAATGATATTATTGATTTGAAGTTTCATGAAAGTTGTTGTGTTGGATTATTGAGAAATCTTCTAATGTTGAGTTGAAACAATTTTTTATTGTGGTTTAGTTACTAGCTATTATTTCTGAAATGAATGAGAGGTGTGCAAAGTATCCCTTCAAGCATGTCATCTATAATGACATTGAAGTATATTGAATTTTGCAATAGAATCAAAGGTTGAGTTGAACTCTAAGGATAGTTATGCCTCTTTAATATGTATGGACTTTACTAAGCCAGTTGTGGGATTGAACAACTGTGATGTATCCATATTTGGTGATGGGAATACTTGGAGGCTTTTTCCTTGAATTGAGACCTTGAAAGGGTGTGGAAAACACCATGCTTTGGACATATCTGGAAGATATAAGTTTATTGATATGTTTTTGAGTAGTTATTGGGACCTTGTTTACACAAGGGATAGGGCAGAGTACTAGCCTCTTTGTTCTAAGTGTTTAGACTTTACAGTATGAAGTTGTAGCTCTAAATAAGTGAGAAAACATCATTTATTTGGGGAATCTATGGACTTCGCCATTTTTCCTCTCTTTGGCTTGTTTTGAGAAATGGCCTAGGTGTAAGCAATGCTTTGGACTTCTTTTGAGGTTTTGGATGATTGATGTACCCTTAGAATTTTTATGGGGAATTCAATACCCTATCAAAATCAATCTAGTTCTTTGAAGCAGGTCCAAACACTTAGTGTAAGTTCGTTGTTTTGGAAATTTGGGGATTGGAATATTTGGCCCCAACACCTATCATATGATCCAATAAGAGTCGTGAACGATGACTAGTGAACGAAGTGCTAAAAGAGGTAAAGGCCCTATGGGAGTGAATGTCTCAATTATTTGAAAATATTAATAACTAGCCATCTGGGAGTTTCTTAATAAGTTCTAGTGGATAAATTTTGATGTTTCAGATATCCAGATATCTTGATATCCAACCATCTAGAAATATTTATAACAAAAATACCCAAAATGATTGATGGTGCAACCCAAATAAGGGGAACCATGACATCCAATATTTATTATGTGTCGTAGATTGGGCATGATAATTTGTTATGTGCCAAAGCTCAAAAGTCCATGTAGCAAGGATTTAAAGAAAACTAGGTGTTCCAAATATTTGGATATTCAAATATCTGGGCATTTAAAATTCTTTATCAATGAAATTAATGAAAAAAAGTATATGCAAGATGGCATGAATGATGGAACTCACAACAATGGTTCCCACAGTGGAGGAACCTTGAAGACAATGATACAAGACATATGAATATCTAGAAAAACTTATAATTCCAAACTTTAAGAAATAACTAGATATAGATGAAAGTGAAGTAGGGATGAGGAAGCTACATGGAGACCACATGAGCACTCCCAAGCTCCATGGGTAGGTGAGTGTTGACGTGGCATGATGATGTTTCATGTTGATGTGACACACGGTACATGATTAGATGACATGCATGCCACGTCGTGCGTTTATCTATCATTAAGGTGCCAAGGAGTTGATGTGGTGGTGGATGTATCACATTTTGTGGCAAATGACGTGGAATACGGAGGTTTGAAGATCTAGAGATTTTGGCAAATAGGATTTTAGGTTTTTCTTATATTTCGATGAATTTGGAAAGGTTAAAACCTAGATATCTCGATAAGGATAAGTTTGATTGAATTGATAGATGGTTATTGACATGAGAGTGATGTGAATAGTGGAGTAAAACAGTTATAAGGTGGAGGCCTAGGTGGTAGCCATCCTGGAGCTAACATATGTTTACTCTAGATGAATGTATTTGAGATATGTAAGAATTCGAATATCTAGATCTAGATCCTTTATTGAAATGGATTTTCAAGTATTTATAGATATACAAAGATCCAAATTTTTGTAGGGTTGACTAAAGATGACTAGGCCCTAGGTACAAATCTAGATGGTTCATATTAGGTCGGAAATTTGAGAATTCTTATAAAGTGGATTAATGAAAACTGTGGATACAAATGTGAGCAAGATAGGTTGACGTGGTCTAGGTGAGGATGTGGCCTAAGGTGGTAATGACTTGTGGATGATATAAAAGTTGATGTAGCACCAAAGAGAAAGGCTTTTGAAGGCCATAACTTTGGATCCAAAACTTGAATTTGGAAGAAACCTATATTGTTTAAAAGCTCTCATTGAGAACCGAAGACAATGGTAATCTCATAAAATATTTTTAAAGTGATTAAAGGACGATGAATTTTGATAATCTCATCTCCATGAAATAACCTTGATAATTGTATAGATACACTCTATACCCTAGAAAAAAGCTTGAAAGAAGTGAGTATACATTACCCAATTAAAAACATTTTTAAGAATCAATCAACATTAACTTTGTGATAAATTTGCACTTAATATAAGTTGATTAAACTGATTGTCAATCAAACAGTCAGTTGCACTTTGAATAAATATACATCATTCATTATATTGGACATTAAAATTAATATAAAGCATAATAAATTTAACTATTTTAAACCATGTTTATCTACTTATTAACTTATTTCAATAATATAATATAGATCAATAACGATGTCACTAGTTTGTTTTTGAACATGAAAATTCAATGAATTTAAAACATATGCTCTCACTTCACCGTGTACATTCTGTAGGCCACATGAAGCGAAGGAGAAAGTGAGTTTTTGTTTTTGGGTAACAGATACTATGTGTAAAATATATCGTTTGGGCCTTACAGCTTCTTCAATTCATACGCAGCATATATACCAACAAAATTTCACATATCCACTAGGGCCGGGATTAAATACAGTGTCCCCACATTCATAAGGTGGTGGAAATGTGACGCAGTCATGCTGCATTTCGACTTCAAGTATGTTTTATAATTGAATTCTCAATCAACTTTCAAGTTTATATTGAATTTATAATTGAGGTTGGTTGATTAAATTGATTGTTAATGGAGCAGTTAGTTTCATTTTGAATAATTGTACATCATGTTTGGCGTGATGGAAATTGGAAAACTATTCATTGAATGCAAGAGAAGGCATGAGACACTTTGCTTTGTAATGCTCACCAAATTTTATTAGCTTTATACGCAGTGATTTGCGATAGGGTTATTGTTGACCAAACAATTGTTTCATGTTGTCAGTCTGACATAGGCACCGGCTCTTACCTAATTAATACAAGTTAGATCTTGTGTGTAGTCACCATCTGTGCATTTTCTATATAAAAATATGACCCAACAAAACATTGATGAACTCACTTAAATTGTCTTTTCTTTTCCAACTTCAATGACAATGACAGGGAAGGCATATCTGCTGCTTCTCTGAGGCTGAGATTGTTTGAAGCCGATCAAGTGCAAAATCTGCTTTGTTTAAACGAAATATAGTATTATTATTCACAGAGAGGAGCGCTGTAACCTAAATGAGACCGACCGAAGAAAGGAAATATTTAAAAAATGGTGCAAGTCATCTTAACGTATAATGTGCTTCTTCAGCGTCAACGATATGAATAAAGCCAAAATGTTGGGTAGGTTCATAATTTGACTCTAAATATGAAAACGGATGGTGAAAAGCAATTCAATCCCCGTCTACCAATAACATTGCAAATTTATAGTTTTATTCATTTATTTCTCATATTGTGTCTAAATATTCTGTTTTAAAAAAAGTCTTTGCCGAAAGTGTTCAAGGCATGATTCTTTAAAATAAAAACCACTGTCATTAATTTAATCAATCTGAATTAAGTATTTACTGCAAAAGCTACGTCAGTTTATGTTCATCGCATAAAGTGTTTACTGAGTTTTTATATTTCTACTTATTATTAATTATATTTTTACTTATTATTAGTGATAATGATATTTTTAGTGAATTTGTTGGTATAAATAAGTTAATTTATTAATTTATTTATACTAAGGGAGACACTGATTATGGTTGAATATGGTCAACCATGATTAATATCTCTATTGTGAGTCAAGATTAACTATCAACAACTAAGATCAATCATGGTCACTTATGATCAATCACTGTCAACCATGATCAACCATGGTTAACTATGTTTGTCTATGATCAACCATGGTCAACCATCATCAACTATAGGCACAATGGTCAATCAATGTCTCAATGGATAACCATGATTAATTATGGTCGACTATGGTCAACCACGATCAAAGTCGTTATAGTTGAATATAGTCAACCATGGTCATGTTTGGTCAACCATAGTCAACCAGAACATTCCATGTTCTACCAACCATGATCAAGGTCTCTATAGTTGAATATGATAAACCATGATCAACCATTGTCTTCTTTGGTCAACCATAGTCAACCTAGAACATTCCATGCCCTAACGACCATGATCACGGTTTCTATGGTTGAATATGGTCAACCATGATCAACCATGATCAACCATGGTCAACCATAGACAACCTAGAACATTACATGCTCTACCAACTCCTAATGGCAAACCACGGTCAACCATCTTCAAACACAGTTAATCCCATCAACCATCTCAACGATTAATGTAGCATTAGCATTAACATTAATATAAGGTTGACCATCATCCCCAATCTTGTTTGGTAGTCGATAACTCATCCCTGAGACGCAACGATTTTTATGCCGCCTACAAAATTTCTGCAAACCCTACACCCTAATCGCTTTGGATGGATCGAGCTGCGCCGCTGAACTACTGTTGAAAGCGTTCAATGGCAAAGCATCTTGGAGGGGTGGGCTCTGCCCCCCCTCCTCTGAACACCCCAATCTCTGACACGAATCAAAACAAGACTCCATTGACCCCTTCTGGCATTGTCCAAGAATCTGAGCAGGGAGGACAAAGGACGAATGGAAAAGAGATGCCCACAGCTCAGCCTGAAGCAATGAACACAGAAAAAGAAGCGCACCAAAAAGCCTCTTCGTCACAGCCAAAGGCGACCTCGGCAACCTGTATTCCGAAGGCCGCAAAACGCATCAAGGTTGATCTACCAAGTCATCGCATAAACGGTGAAATCCAATACATGCAAGATCACGCGTTAATAGGAAAGTTTCTTGGTTTCTGGCCTACTGAAAAGGCCTTGCATGGATGGATAGCATCAAAATGGAAACCCAAAGGGCAGGTTACTCTGCAACTGGGACCGAAAGGCTTCTTTACAGCCATCTTCGATTGTGTGGAGGACAAATCTAGGGTATTTGAAGGCGGCCCATACTTCTTTAACTCCTCAGGACTGTATCTCACGGAGTGGAAACCAAGATTCAACCCTGATAAAGAAGGCTTCAGCTGGGCTCCCGTATGGATACGAATGTATTCCCTCCCAGTGGAATACTGGAAGGAAGAAACACTGGCAGACATTGGCAACAAACTTGGGACCTTCATCAAAGTTGCGGAGGAGACAAAGTCCTGCAAATACACCTCGTACGCCAGGATCTGCGTACAGATGCACCTTTCCAAGGCTTTAGCTGACTCGGTAAGTCTCTATCACGATGACTTTGAATGGACACAGTCACTAGATTATGAGCATATCCCCTTTCGATGCCACAAATGCCATGTGCATGGCCACCTCTTCCGAGACTGACCTCTTAACATGCATTTTAAAGCCTCCTCCATTGAAATCTCCAAAGACTCGAAAGGCTTCACCAAAGTTCCTAACCGCTATAGGCATGCAAAGAAAAGCCAGAAAGTCCTTGATAATACCGCTAAATCGGACTCCCAGAACAGATTTACTCTGCTTGCTACCTAGGACATGCATAGCTCTGATCCCCTGGAAAATATTTCTTTGCCTTCATCTTCCCTCAACCCCTCAGCCCCCATGCGGACTTCCGATCCAGATTCCTCTCGCCCCTCACCTCATCAAATGAAAGACATCACAAAAGTGGTTTTAGATCTCAGCCCCCTGCCCCCGGGCAAGGGAAAATCCGTTCTCGATCTTAAGCAGAAGGCTTCAACCATGGATTTAGATGCGACTCTTGCTCTAAGTCTACAGGAAGCTGCAGATGAGGAAGATCAGATCTCCCCTATCATCATGGAGGAAGATCTGGAGAATATTATCCTCGACGGTCTAGATATCTTCAAACTTGAAACAACCTGCAAACAAAAGGAATTCAACACCATCCCCCCTTGGCAAATAGACAGGCTTGAAGGAGTCTTGGCCAAAGTGCAACACAATAAAAGTCTTGGTATACAAGGAGGAAGCCCTTGGGACGAAAAAAAAACTCTCAAAGAAACCAAGAAAAGGGGACGCAAGATAGATATTCAGAGGACCATAATAGTGGGAGAATTACTTATGGAATCGGGGCGATTCGCTAAGTTGACAAAGTTTTATAAACCCAAACCTCAGTCTCCATGAAGCTCATCTCCTGGAATGTGAGAGGACTCAACAGCCCCTCAAAACACCGGATGATCAAAAACCTGATTCAACAAGAAAAACCATCCATAGTTTTTCTTCAAGAAACCAAAAGTAGCAACACAACTATTGAAAAAGTTCGAAATAAGATTTGGGCAGGTAGCAACGCAATCTCAGTCGATGCCTCAGAGGTCTCAGGCGGACTCACCATACTATGGAATCCGTAGACTCTTTCACTGAATGACTTCCATGCAACACATCACCTCATTCAAGTGTCCTTCCATCTCATTGGCACTAACATCCACAGGCATCTCTCAAATGTGTACTTTCCGCAAAATATTCAGCAAAAACTAGATCTGCTGGAAACAATCTCTATTCTAAACGAGAACAGGTAGTACCCCCTCTGGATCAGAGGAGGAGACTACAATATCATAAAATCGATGGAAGAAAAAATAGGAGGCAGAACCAGGCTAGAGAGTGACAGCAATGGTCTTAGAGAATTTATTCAAAATAATCAACTCATGGACATTCCAACCTCAAATGGAATTTTTACTTGGACTAATAAACGCAGGGGCATTCATCATATAGCCTCCAGGCTCGATAGGTTCCTCCTATCGGGCAATGTAATACATCTAGGTGGGGACTTTAATGAGTCAATCATACCTCAAGGAGGTTCTGATCACTGGCCAATCATGTTACAATGGTCTAGGCCCAGCACTCGCTACAATCGACCCTTCCGATTCGAAGCCTTTTGGCTTACCAACCCAAAATTCAAGACAATGGTAGAAGAAGCATGGAAGTCCTTTATCCCGCTAGAGGGGGCCAAAATGTATCAATTCCAATAAAAGTTGAAAAACTTAAAACAAGTACTTAAGAGCTGGAATCGCACACAATTTGGCAACATACAAGAGAATCACCAGAGGCTGGAAAAGCAAATGGAAGGCACTTCAACAAACTCTCATTCGAGAAGGCAGAACAGAGGAACAGACACAACAAGAGCACATCCTTTGGAATCAAATAGAATAACGCAGGCGGCAAGAGGAAATTCTCTGGCATCAAAAATCCAGAATCAACTGGCTAAAAGATGGGGAAAAGAACACCAAATTTTTCCATAAAACATCCATTCAAAGGCGTATGCACAACAACATCACCTTCATAAAAAATCAACATGGGGAAAGAATAGAAGCACATGAAGTTATGGAGAAGGAATTCACAGGCTACTTTCAGGATATCCTCAGGGAGCCCACAGGTAACAAAGATGAGGCAATCAGAACGATCACGCAATACATCCCTCGAATAATAACAGAGGACCACAATAATAAACTGCTTCAACCTATATCACTAAAGGAAGTTGAAGAAGCTATGAACCAACTTAAGGATGGCAAGGCTCCAGGGCCGGATGGTTTCACATCCAATTTCTTCCATGAATTCTGGGAGCTCATCAAAGCTGAAGTTTGAGAACTTGTGGAGGAATCACGAATTATGCATTGGATACTCCCGGCCCTCAATACGACCTTCATAGCATTGGTTCCAAAAAGTAAAGAAGTGAGTAAGCCTGAAAACTACAGGCCTATAGCACTATGCAATGTAATCTACAAGCTTATCACTAAGGTCATAGCGAATAGGCTCAAACCTCTCCTTCCACTACTCATTTCTCCAGAACAAACGGGATATGTCGAAGGCCGGTAGATCATGGACGATATTATTCTATCAAATGAGGTGATTCACTCATTAAAGCTTCTAAAAAAACCAGGTATGCTTCTGAAACTCGATCTCTCTAAAGCCTTTGACAAACTCAGTTGGAATTACATTCAAAAAATGCTATTGGCTTTTGGTTTTAGTTCTACTTGGACCAGATGGATCATGAACCTTATTTCCTCTCCCACCTTCTCCGTCCTGTTGAATGGCTCGCCCTCCAAACCCTTTCGCCCCTCTCGGGGCATCAGACAGGGGGATCCTCTCTCTCCTTTTCTCTTTGTTCTAATGGTAGAAGGTCTCAATAGACTTCTTAAATCAGTTGTTTCCTCCCAAGCTCTAAAAGGCATCTCTATTCATGGTCTTCCCTCTCAGTCACATCAACAATTTGTTAATGACACCATGTTATTTGGACATCCTTCTTCACAAGAAGCCTACGTTTTTAAATCCCTGCTTTCCATCTTCTCTGAAGCATCTAGCACATCCATCAATGCCTCGAAGTCTCATCTCTTCTTCTTCAACACCCCCCTCTACAAAAAGGAACATTGCCAGAATTCTGGGGTATACCATTTCCAAGATGCCTTCAACTTACCTAGGGGCACCCCTTGCGGACTCTGCAGTCAAACATGCCTCCTGGAAGACTCTTCTAGATAAATTAGAATCAAAGCTTTCATCTTGGACTTTCCAGGCTCTTAACATGGCCGGTAGACTGGTCTTAATCAAATCGGTTTTACAGGCTATGCCTTTGTATCTCTTTTCCATTATGGCAGCTCCAAAATGGGTCCTCAAAACCATTCGCAACCTTCAACACAACTTCCTCTGGGGTTCCTCTGGCTTAAGCAGAAAATGGGCTCTTGTCAACTGGAAAGAAGTCTGCAAAATCAAATAAGAGGGAGGTTTAGGCTTGCAAGATCCAATTCAAAGAAATAATACAATGGGAGCACGAATGTGGTGGAATTGGATCACCAAGCCACACTCACCATGGGCCAGATTATGGCAAGCAAAATATGCCCCCAGTAGTCAATGGAAAGATCTCATCAGAATCAGTTCCACAACCCTAGGATCACAAATATAGAACACTGCAAAGCTCCATAGCAAGTTCATTTAGGAGCAGAGTTTCTGGGAGATTCACTCAGGTACAACAACAAGGTTCTGGGAAGACTCATGGCAACAACTCCCAAAGCTGGCAACTTTATTTCAAAAGCCTCTATGGCAAATGCAGATGCAGCAGGAAAACCTTACTTGCGTGCATCAATTCTGGCAACAATCCTCAAATCATGACTTCCGAATCTAGAAGCAGGCCAGCCTTTAGCAGATGGATTGGCAGGGAGAATCACACTCTGACATAGATCAAGAACTCACCTACAGAGGAATCCGATACTCCACCCAGCAGGATCGACTAAGATGGGGGAACACGCCCAAAGGAACATTCACCACTAAAGAAGCTCATCAATTAAGGTATTCAGAAATCCAGGCAAACAGGGACCAAATCTGGGAAAAGGTCTGGCAGCCAGGACTATGGCCCAAAATTTCAACATTCTTATGGCTTCTCAACAAACGGCGTATACTCACTTGGGACAACCTGATAAAATGCGGATTCATTGGGCCATCACGATGCCCAAATTGTAACTTCCACTCTGAGACCATCAGTCATCTAATGGAAACTTGTCAGCTAGCTACGCAACTTTGGAAGAAAGTTGAAAGCTGCAACATGAGATTGGAAGCAAGGATGGAAGATGTAATAGAAAATATAAGGAAATGGACCAAGAACCCTTTTAAGAGCCATCTTCTCAACTCTCTATGGAGTCTTTTACCAGGATTTCTATACTGGACTCTCTGGAAGGAAAGAAACTATAGAATCTTCAATAATACCTTCAGGTCAATAGATGCTTTGTGGCTCATCTTCAAAAATAATTTACAAGAAAATCTTGCTATCAGAACATGGTATGCTACAGATCTGCCAGACTCTCCAAAGGAATGCGACATTCTGAAAGCATGGAATTTGGATCTCTCCGTTCTAGCAAAGGTCAGCATTCGTCCCACAATTAGTACCACCTCATCAGCATGCTAGCTCCCTCCGGCAAACAACTCCTACAAGCTGAATTTTGATGGGGCTGCTAAAGGAAATATCGGACACACGAGCTTTGGAGGAATTTTTAGAAGCCATACTGGAGCAATACTGCATATATTCTATGGATCGATTGGCAAAGATACTAACAACGCAACAGAAATGGAAGGACTCTGGGTAGGCATATGCATAGCAGAACAACAACATTTCTTCCCTCTGGAGGTTGAAGGAGACTCTCTCATTCTTATAGCTGTTGCACAAAGAATACAGGTAGGTACTCCAACTGTTAAGGTCGCTTCAAGCTGGCGATTGCTGAGTTGGCTGGAATCACTGGAGGAAAAACTAAAAAATCCCCCAAGCATCGCCTTCCAGCACGTAAGAAGGACAACTAACCAAGTAGCAGACAGGCTGGCTAACCAGGGTACATCTCAGTTAATTCCATACTTCTCAGGTTCACTTGATATGGTAGATGATGATAAACTCAAGAAGGACTGCATTTATTTGGTGCAGAAAGATCTCTCCCTCCCAGATGTGGGTGTCTAATAGGCATAGCGGACAGATGGGGCGTCACATGGGTAGGTGTCAGCCCATTAGTGACATGCAGTACCCCACAGTAGATAAAGGAGGCTCGCATGCTGTAGAACTAATGCCGGCATTAATGTTGGTCATGTCGTCCATACTCCGCTGCCTGGCTAACTGCGCGATGGAGATTAATACACCCGGAACTCCTCTGGCATTTGTGCATACCACTGCATTCGTCTGGCATTCTGCTGCTTCACTGGTGCATCACTCGGTGGAGTGGGGAAGGGAACAAGAGCATCCATGCTCTGCAGCCAACTCAAGGACTGCCATACGCCAGAGAAATCGGCTTTGTGAGCTCAATTTGGTAGCCCTCGTCCTAATTAAGTCCTCCTTGCCAGGTTCCTGCATGAGAGTTCATCTTCAAAATTCAGAAATGTGGGGTGAGCGACAGAGAATGTGCAGTAGGCGCGGAGGCTCTCACGGAAGGGCCACCACCCAGCGGCATGCCCCCACTTCTCCTTCCTCCTCCGTCGAAGTTACGTCTAAGCCGCAACATTTCCATGGCAATAGAGCTCGGCGCGACAGAGGAATGGAGAGCGAACGAAGAATGGATTGTGGGCATGACGAGCATCCTATGGTCAGGTATCGGATACCCTGCGCTCTCGCTAATTCCACTTTTATTATCTTTGTAACGGTTGAGCATTGTGATATTCTTAGAGAACGGGCAGAAGCCACTCTGGATTTTCCTCCTCCTGTTCATGGGACAGGGCCTATTATCGACCTGCAATGCCCTGTCAGGGAAAGCTCCCCCTTAGTCTGTCCATTAGCTCTTGCAGGTCCAAGCGCGCCTGTTCAGGGACGGCCTTCCAGCGTGATGATCCCTCTCTCTGATTCTAATGGCTCTCTAGATTTTGGGTACCAAATTGAGGAAGTGCCCTACCCCACAGATGATGAATGAGCAAGACAAGTAGCTCTCTCTCGACAACCTAGGCCGTAAGAGCTATATTTTGTCTTTGTTTTCTGTGTCTATGTATTAGTTCGACAGCATGGGTCTGTCAGTCTATGTGTCGAGCGTTTGGGTATATATGTTTGCATGTCTATGGGTCCCTGTTATGCACTGTTTAGAGTCATGGTTTCGAGTCTTAGAGGCAGTAGATACCACAGAAGACATTAATTCAATTTTGACTGTGTTCAATTTTGGAAGATGCAATCTGGGTAAATGAACAATTTCTAGGCAAGATTACTGAGCCATGGCCCTTTTGTAACTCCTATGTAATTTTTGACTTTTTTGTATTATAATAGAATTAGCCTTATTCAGAAAAAAAAAAAAAAAAAAAAAAAAAAAAAAAAAAAAAAAAAAAAAAAAAAAAAGGTTTGACCATAGTCAACCTCATAAACTCTCGTCAACCATGGCCAATCATGGGCAATGAATCCAGCCCAGGCACGTCGATTGTAACTAGCACAACCCCATTTACTAATGTGGTTGATATATGTCATTTGACGACATTTTCCACTTTTATTTGCCAATTTCCATATGAAAATGACATCGATTGGTGTATATCAACCACATTAGTAAATGAAGTTGTGCTAGTTCTACTTATTATTAATGATAATTTTAGTGAATTTGTTAGTATAAATAAGTATATTTAATTTAAATGATTCGAATTAAGTATCTTACTCCAGAAAGTTAGAGAAATCGTTACTTGAATTTATGTTAATTGTAATTTCTTAGAATAAACTCTAAAGTTAATAATAAACTTTGCTCCATAACCATTAGATGTACCAAATTTACCATACAAATCCAAGGAGTTACCTAGCTACTTAACAACAATGTTGTAAGAGTTGATTAAACTAAACCTAATTCGTTGAACTCCAAAAATAAAAATTAAAATATATATATAATGATGATGTACAATCGTTACACATGGTCATGAGTGTGTTTTAGCGAATCTCAAAGGCTAGCTTATAGTGAATAAGGATGACAAAGTCACATTTGAAGGGAAACCAAGTTTGATTAGCACTTTAGGTTGACAAATCTGTAAGCAACAACCTCGAGAATTTCATCCATGTTAATTATACCTAAGGTGAATATATATGAATGACAAATCCCCTAACTTACGACTTTCACTTTAAATTTTGTGTATGGATATCACCTTTCTTTCAACTCACTGTCTGTGAGGATGGGTGAAATACACTTCAACAAGACAACATAGTGCTTCAAAAGACTTCATCATAGATACAACTTATCAAACGGCCATAAAACAGACCATGAAATCACCATTCATATGTTGTCTCATTAGGGCCTCAATGAAATTGGGTACATGCTTGCTTTGTTCATGCATGTGTTAGAGGAAACTACCCTTCATATGTTGTCTCAATGAGTTCTTTGAGACAAGAAATCAAATACGTTTATTATGAGCCTTGTGTTATGAGTTGGATGGTTAACCTTTCTCCTTTTGGCTATCAAGGTTTCTACATCGTCCAGTTATAAAGAGTGGTAAAATTAAGAAAAATAGTAAGGTTTTGAGACAATTTTTAAGATGATGATGTATGTTATTCGATTGTTGTGTAGAGCAATAATATTTATTTTTTTAAAGAAGTAATTGTCGACATTGCATCATATTCTTTATCACCTTCTTAGTTGATGGGGAAATTTTTGTTGGATTTAGTTTATAATGAATTCTTTGCTATAAAAACATCGTCTTGTAAAATAGACATGTATGTTTTGCTAATAGGTTTTTTCATTTTGATGTTCAGGTATTTATAGTTTTTTTATGTGTACAATTATGTAGTGGCCAATTGTTTTTCCACTTACAATGCATCCAACAAAGGTGTAAAATAATGTTGATGCAAATTAAGATAAGATTTAAATCAAGGTAAGGTAACAAGGTAGCTTCAATAGCATTGGCATCCACTATATTGGTGATGGTGTAATGCTTGTAGTGTGATGGTTCAAGTTACATGTTGAGGCCTAAGTTCTTCTTTCTACAAATGCAACTATATCAATGACTTTATAATAATATGGAACCTAATATTGATCATGGCACTGATTATGCTTGGTATTGGATTTCTTCAATATATAATGCACCTATTGTTGAATTTGTTAAAAAAATTGACAAGTTTGTTTATCTACTTCTAAACATGGGAGTACTCTTTCTCTATTGATGCAACATAGATAGCTATCTCAATTATGGGCATTGGCTAGAACCTTGAAAATGCAACTTGAAGGTGGAGCTTCCAAAAGTTTCGTTCTTATTATGTTTAACATAAAAAATGCTTTCAAGCAATTTATATGGATGTTTGCAGTTGCATATTTTTAAAATATCTATGATATAAACTATGTCTCTATGTCCATTGGTTGGAAATGGAAGGCATTTGAGTTATCCACCTTAGTTTGTATCATTAACCAAAGGCTAGATTCTATGCAAGAACCACTTGTCTTTATAAAAGTCAGTGATCTTTGGCAACTTAAAATTAGTCCCATAAGAAACCAAAATTATCATTTTAAAAGGCCAATCAACATTCACCAAAAATATACAAAAGCAATCATGCTTCGTTTAGCTTAAATTTGACATAAAGTCCATAAATTGACTTTCAGGACATATTTAGAGTGGAAATAGGGTGTATATTCCATGCTTGACAACTTTAAATTAGTCCCATGAACAACCAAAATTATCATTTTAAAAGGCCAATCAACATTCACCAGAAATACGCAAAAGCAATCATGCTTGTTTTAGCTTAAATTTGATATAAAGTCAATGAATTGAGTTTCAAGATATATTTGTGGAAATAGGGTGTATAGTGCATGCTTCTTGATTGCACATTAAGGGATATCATCTTCGTGCACAATGAAATATAAATATAAATTATAACCTAATATCAAAGATTTGGTTTTTGGAATATTTTTATAACATTGTCACTATCTTCTTCACATTGAAGTGCTCTATTAACAAACTTTAATAGAAATGTCATAAAAGTATTTCCACAACCAAAGTTTTAATATGACATTAACACTTATATTTAAAGTGTTATAATTACTAACATTACTATACTTACAAAACCATGTTTTTATACTTAATAAAAAAACATAAGATTAAGGAGTTGTTTTTAGTGTCACTTTTTGGACTTTTGTTCCCGTGGAAAAAATTGAGGTACAATCTTGATTTGTTTTCTTTAAACTGGTTTTTTCACTGTATATATGGATTCAACACCCTAAAAAACCTAGGACACTTGGATTGTGTACAAGTTACCCTTCAAACTTGTAATTTCAATAAATTCCTCGAGGATTTTAGAGAAATTAGACCAGAAAACGCCACTGTAAAAACTTCCAAAAAATCTCATTAAAAACAAGTCGTAAAATTAATACCAACTTTATTGGCTTACAAAATCATTTTCTATACTTAATAAAGATTAATCCAAATACATCGGACTCTTAAAAATGATAAAAAACTATACTTTTAAAAGTAAAAGCATGTGCCGAATATGATATATAGGGAGTATTTCCCTATTGCAAAGGTCATTTAAATTCGAGTATTAGAAATTAGAATTATGAATACAAATTTGTTCCTTAAACTAAAATGTCAAACCTATCAAAACTCAAAATTATTTTAGTTTCTCACATTCATCTCTTTTACTTACTAGTGGATTTTGCCCCCATGATTAGTTCACTACCAAAAATTTTAGTTGAAGCCCTATCAATTCAGAATTGTGTTCAAGTCGGTAATAGGACTGAACTCATTTGTAAGTCGTACTCCAATCCAATTTTAGCAGACGGTGGCTCCATTTACGATATATTAAAATGATTCAACAATATTCCAAAACATACAGAGGATGACCAAATTGTTTCACTTCGTTTATTGAAATTTGGAGGATAGGGGAGAGATGTCTAATGTTGTGCAGGGACCAATAATTGATGTAGTACTGGTCCCACCAAACCATTAGAAATTGAGACTTTTGCAACCAATATTTAAACAAAGATAAATAACATTAAGTGCAAATAAGTATTAATTTATGTCCAAAATTTCCCAAAACATTAACTGGGCCCATAACTTTCCATAAATAGTGTCTTAATACTTAAGAGTGCAAACCATATTGACCCAACTAGAAAACAGGTAAAACCATAAATGCATCCAAAATGGTCTATTCCAGAAGTACAAAGTAGCAATCACTTCAACCCCCACTCATTAGAAATGAAGCTTTGTATCCCCAATAAATACCCATACCTGCACATAATAAAAGTGAATGTATGTCAGCCATAATTGTTGTGTTGTTCAACATTTAAACTCCCTATGTTCAATAAATGACACCCAACCCAATAACATTTATACCCACTTTGTTCAACAAATGACATTCAACCTAATAACTTCAATAAATGACACCCAACCCATTATATTTCTCATTAAAACAAATCAAAGCACATGGATCAAAAAATAACAAATTCTCAACCATTGGATCACATCAAATTAAATCCAAATCACAATTCAAAATGAAGCCATTGCAATCCATGTCCATCCTTACCACCAATTAATTTCAAGTGCCAAAAACTATAAAAGAAGTTCAACCACTGTTGAAGTTGCATGTTATGCTTTCTAACTATTCACCAACCTTGAAGACAAAACATCACAGAACAATGGTCAGTATATACATGTTAGTTATGTCAATCAAAACATATTTTTGTTACAATTCTATTTTCATTTCTCACAATTCTTACAGTTTCGTTTCTTACAGATTCAGTTTCAGTTACAGTTTCAATTTCATGAAAATCAACACATAGCCTAGGGTATTCTCTCTTAGGTCCATAATGCTTATTTTAAGAGATGGATAAAGACTAACAATATAGAAAGCTAATGAGATGATATTAATAGTATCAATTTGGTAAATTAAAAAAAAACTTGTAGATGAGACAAATTAATGAAGAAAATGACTCTAGTTAGTGCATGAAGAGAAATAGGGTGTCATTTGGTGCCTTTAGCACATCAAGAATCTCATGTTTAAACATAAAAGCAACATCCAACAATAAAAAGTTGAGTGAAAAGAGAGGAACATGTTGAATGGGGATTTGGACAAAGAAAGCCTTTAATGTCGTTGAGACGTTTGGACCCATTACCTAGGTAAAGGAGTCTCATTCATATCTGAACAATTTAGATATCTTATCCACAATGAACAAAAAAACCTAGAGACAAAGTTTAAAATACACTTCTATCTCTACTAAATGTAAAAAATGCATTTATAGGATAACACTCCAAATATCGTAGTACAAAGCATAAATGAGGTTAGAAATGTCATGCATCTCTGTGAAATTAACATTCGAAATTTATCATTTTTTATATGATTTATGAATTAACACATGAGAGTAGATTATTCTAAGTTCTCTCTTAGGTCCATAATGCTTATGTTAAAGGATAGATAAATATTAAAGACTAACACTATAGAAAGTTAATGGGACTATATTAATAGTTTAAAGTTGGTAGATAAGAACAAAGAACTGGTAGTTGAGACTCGCTAATAGAGGGAACAACTCTAGTAAGTAGATGAAGAGAAACAAGGTGTTGCTTGATGCCTTGAGCACATCAAGAATCTCGTGTTTAAATTACAGAAACAACATGCAACAATAAAAAGTTGAGTGAAAAAAGAGGAACATGTTAAATGGAAATTTGGACAAAGAAACCTTGAATAACTACATAGGTAACAGAGCATATTGAAGGGATTAAGACAAAATAAGAGTCTGACAAAGAATGATCATAGGGACTCAAACAAAATGCAACAAAATCTAAGTATGTCGGCAAAATATTTTCCAACATCAACGTGAAGATTGCACTAAGAGCTCTAATCCTTCTTGGAGTCAATGTAAGCACAAAAATGTACATGGAAGATCCATTAAGAAAAGATGAGCATGTGGTTCACCTCATTTACATATAGAGAGGAAGATGAAAATCACCATAACTTGAAAAGCCCCAAACTTTTAATGGTAGCACCTTAAGTATTGCAACCGAATTTTGGTTGCTTAGACATTTCTCTAGTGACATGAAGGCTAAAATAGCAACTTATCATAAGACAACATGAATAAATATGTAGGAACATGATGATCAACTCAATTGAAATCTGTTTACCCATAATTTCACAAGGCAATTTCTTTCTCAGAATCATTTTTAACAAAAGCTTAATGAAATTTTATAATAAGAAACAAAAACTATGGTCCAATTGGAAGATAAGCATAGATTTATTGTCCTTGTGTTGGATGTAAAATATTGTCCTTATGTTGGTTGTAAAATAGATCAGAAGCTTCAGATGAGTTGCTTAATTAGTGGTCAACTATTGCAATACAACTTTGGGTGTTGGAACTGAAAACCTTGTATGAGGCCACCAATAAACATCATCAAGTCTAATGGTAGCATAAACAAGACTTGCAAAATAAAGTGAAGAAAAAGTTGAAAGGAGAAAAGGAAATAGGGGTTTAGATAATTCTTGAAATATGATCAGAAAGCAAACAAAACAATGTAAAAGGAAGAAAATAACATAAACAAATGAACAAGAAGCAGTGGAAGGGTCTTATTGGAACGTTGTTGTACTCAAGGGGAAACCTATCAGAATGAAGGACCACAAAGAAGGCACAACCAGCATCAAACTATTGCAAATGTGGAAAAAGCTACATGTGGCAAGGAATATTTTTGAAGAATTGAAGAAAAGAAAACATAGAACCAAAAAAGTTGATGCTTAGTAAACTCGTTGACCAATCACTTTCCATACCCGAGAACCACTTGCTATAGATAGCTTTCTTTCCTGTTATGCTAAAGTCTAAATGTGTTCTTAAACACGAAAACGATGATGAACATTGAAAAGAAGAAATGGCAACAAGAAGTGAGGCTAGTTAGCCATGTAATGAAAATTTATCAACTAGATTGAATGGGTTGAATACATGTCCATATTTTACATGTTATTCAACAAGGATCTTATGATGCAAGTTCTAATGAACTAGAACTAGAATTAGTGGGAGGAACTAAAATTGAATTGAACTTAGAACTTAACTAGATGTTTAACTGAATGGGAGGCTTATCTAAAGACCTACAAAATAAACACTCTAGTTGACTAAAGGTGACACATGCATGCACCCCTTACCAAACAACAACCTATATTTCTATCCAACTGCACCCTCATTACTCATATGCACTTTATCTAATTTGATATATGAGGTCAATAATTACTCCAAACATTGCAAATTGATAATATGTTTTTCTGAGTTAAGAAAAATGAATGGCCTCTCTTATATATGTAGACAAGATACAAATAAAAGTTGTAGTTGAAATGAATGTTTACATGACTAGAAACTTCAACTGTAAGTGACATGAGGAAAAAAATTGTTGTGGTGCTAAGTTGTGATCAAGAGTGCTTTAGGGGTTCTCAAGTTGGAGCCTTGGTCAAATTAAATACCATGCCTGGTTTGGCCAATGATAACTCCTTGATATCCAGGGATCCATTTCTGGGGAAGTGCATCCTTACAAAAAAAAAAGAAAAATATAGATAATGAATGTTAAGAGGGATAGGTTGTAGTGGAAGGAACTAGAACTGAATTGAACTTAGAACTTAACTAGATGTTTAATTGAATGGGAGGCTAATATGAAGACCTACAAAAGCAACACTCTAGTTTACTGAAGGTGACACATGCATGCAACCTCTACCAAATAGCAGCCTATATTTATATCTAACTTCACCCTCATTACCAAAGAACAAACCTAGAAGGGATTACGCAAGTCCACTTGGTGAGAAAATGGGGGCTGTGAATGAATTCAATTGCAATAACAAACAGGAGTCTAAACAAATTAATTCAAACAATAGTAACTACCAGATCTTCTCATTGAATCTTAACTGTAAAGACAAGTTATCAAAACAACAAAACAATATTTTAAGTAGTCAAACCGAACAAGAGGCACTGTTGGGAAATGCATAACAAAACCAATCAATACAGTCATGGCATTTTAAGTGTAAAGACAAGTTATCAAAACAACAATCACTGGTAATTTTGAAGACATACAACAAAATGATTATGTATATTTGATTTTTCAAGGATTCTAAAATACATGTTGATAATTTCCTGTAATAAAGCAAAAGTATTTTTTCCTTGTATGAAAGCATAATTTACAAATATTCTTATCTAAATGCATGCAATAATTTTACAGGTTGTTACATCTATGGAAAAAGGTAATTATGTTGCTCATACCCAGAGAACTGGCAGAAGAGTGACAAGGGTGCGCTGCTGCGATGCACATTGTTTGATGATGACAAAAGAGGTGATGTCAATGTCAACAATGTGTTGTTGAGGATGACCATGATACTGAAGTTGATGTTATCACAACATCAACCACAGAGCCACCGTCAACAACAAATCCTGAACACCTTTGGAAAACTAATATAACCACTCTGGAAAATATTTTTTAATGCATATTATTCCTGAAATCCGAAGACGATGGGATAATCATCCATGAAACCATGATCGCATCCCTCTACGTTTCGCGCACTTTTACCATATATCTCAGCTTCAACATAACTCATACGTGCTGTGTCATTTATTTCATAAATCCTCCAACTTAACATCACAGCTTTATAAGCGCTTCAATCCAAATCCAATGGAGAAGTACTGTATCAATTTTTGTAGCTACCATTCAGAAAGACTTGAAGCTTATTCAGAAGATAATCCTCATAATTATGAGTATGCAGACGATAGCCAATATTTTGATATTGATATTTCATTGCCCTTGTCCTCAACAGACAGCATCCTAACCTCACATGAGGTTGATAGTGAAGATGGATTTGAATTGGACTTGTCTATTTGTACCTCCAAACTATCAAAAGCAAAACAATGCATTTCTCCTGCAGAGAACTTGTTTAACCAAAGCCAGCTTCTTCACCTTCAACTAATTCCTACACCTCTGGATGACATTACTTCTCTGCAGTT
The DNA here is from genome assembly GCA_000404065.3 of Pinus taeda. Classification (NCBI taxonomy): domain Eukaryota; kingdom Viridiplantae; phylum Streptophyta; class Pinopsida; order Pinales; family Pinaceae; genus Pinus; species Pinus taeda. Next base: position 68,100 of record APFE030809768.1, read on the forward strand.
TTCTACTTACGTCCTTAGAGTCAATACCCTTCCTCCTAGAAATACATGTACTGTTCAAAAGTTACTTACTGGTTGTGATTGTTGCTTGTTACCAATAAAAGTGTGATTATAAAGGAACCTTTTACTATTCTGACAAATACGTTAACATAAAAAATGGCCACTAGGATATAAATTGTTAAAGGATATAGGTGTTTGTTAAGTAGAACTAAAATGAAGATGCGTAACCAACAATCTTTATACAAAAAAAATATGTATACTTAGAGAAGAATAAATATACAAGCATGCCTACTATAATTATGAGATAATCAATGATTATCTGCAAGGCCTGTAAGTAAGGGGTAAAGTATGAACTGGATTCTTCTTTGTGCTCATACAACAGTAACAGAGAAAGTATTTTTCCATTCAGATAAACAAAAATGCAAAGATCGCATTCGATTAGGCAGTTGTGAGGCCGCTTGGCTAGTATATTAGAAACAAGGTCGTAAATGTAAAAATATATATATAGCAAAGGTCAAATAAACAGTGTACTCATTCATATGATATGGGCGTGGATTGGTATCCATTCCACTAATGTGCATAAATTAAATTGTTGTATAGAGTAGGTTTCAACTGATATGCAGTGCAGGCTTCAACAGTTCTATTATACAAACTGTGTACCCTAAAACTCTCGCAAATCATATGAGCGTAAATCAGCATAAATATAAAACTGTAAATAAAACAAATTTCTAATCTACGTATGTCATAACTTACACATGCCTTTGATTTTGAGATTATGTACAACAAGTATAATATAAGCTTCAAATTACATGCATATGACTTGTCAGAATATGGAAATCATATAAGAAGTAAACTGTCAACTGAGCATTATGGAAAAATTAAAATACTTCATAACTGGATATGTTATATATAAAGTCTATCTCACACATGATATGAACATCGATACAAATAAAAATTAGACAACTCTGGGAAAACCTAAGGAATGGAAAAGGATATTCTGCATGTTATTACTATTTAAGAAAAAGAGAGGTAATGCCACAAGTATTTTAACCTTTTCGACACTAATGCATAAAATCCCTCGAGAAAACAGAGGGGACATATTGTTCTCCATCCTAATGGATAAAATCCCTCGATGAAACAAAGGAGAAATATTGTTCTCCATCCTAATGTATAAAAACCCTCGACAAAACAGAGGGGACGTATTGTGATCAGATGCCTTTATGCCACATACATAACGCAAAAAAACAAGAAAATATACATATATACTACAAATAGATTACATTAAAAATATTTGGTAAACTGGTATGGACACAGTCTTCCCCAGTTTCCTTCCACTGTTCAGTCTCATCTCCCCATAAATTCTGGTAAATTAACCAAGGAAAGGGAGCTTCAGAATCGATATCCCGCAGAGTAGGAGCAGAGCTACAAAATGCTGACAAAATGGCACCGCATATTAAGAAGATAATCTGACACCGGTACTGAGAAACCGCATTAGATAATTACTGTAGGAGAATTATCACCAGAGAGGTGCCATAATCGAAAGAAGCTTGACCTAATGGAACAACCTGTGCAACCATGACAAGCAATAATGAGGAGAAGTGCAGAGAGACGACAGAAAACTTGGGACCGTAGCTAATACAATAAATAAATGAGAAACATCGAAAAGGAGAGCCACTCCATAGGGATTACCATCACTGAAGAAGACTGCTAAAGAACAGAGCACATGTAAATCACTTTGAGCACATCATCAGGAAATAAAAAGTGGAGAAATACTGCAGGTATCATGGCAAGAAAGAAAACTGAGTGAGTAAATAGGAAAATACCATACAACCCATCCCTGTAACTGCAAACTTCCATTGCATTTCAAGGGGAGACCGTCAACTGTATCCATGTCAAACTAAAGACACAAGCTGTAAAAGACTACCTAAGGCAGTAAACCAGAATAAAGGTGATTCCATTGGCAGGGCAACCTGGGAGAAATGCGGGAAAACAAAGAGAAGATAAGCCAGAAGAAATTAAGAGAAACACAATCAAACCCTCACACCCTAAAGAAATATATTGCTCGGATATAAGAAATTGATAAAAACTAGTTCAGAAGTCGGGCTAGATAAGTCATGCCATCCACCAACCTCATGACCGTTCTCAAAATCACACTAAGCAGCAAATTGGTGTATCAACACACAAACAAAAGTACTGGAACTAGAACTGACCATGTAACCCACATCCAACGCATGAAACTTTCGAATTTCATACATGTTTCACATCGCCACGTACCCAAATATAGAGAAAAATGCCAACCATCTACTTCCTAGTTGTTAAATAATACTTCTCCCTGCTTGAATTAAACTTGTTATTAATCTAATTTGAGTCAGCGTTATCTAAAAATTGGCTACTTAACATTGGACAGTGGAAAAAAATAGAGGGAGACCATCCTTCACTCAAAGAATACTCCTACTCTGATGAAATTAACATAAAAGAGGAACTGGAATCTACTCTATGAAATGATCTTCCTGGGAAGAGATGGCCAGCAAGGTTACATTTCTGTTCTAGCTTTTTTGGGTCATGTGTAGCTTCATATTGTGGATGAGAAAGGATGTTGAAGTCCAGAAAATACTCTCTACTCGAAAAAAATGAACTTTTAAGCTCTTTGGAGCATTCATAATCTGAGTCCAAACAATAATTGACTCCTGGAAATTCTGCTGACTTTTCCCTACAATGTGATAAGCGCCTACATTGATTTCTGTCCTTGCTTGTGGCTAAATTGTTCATTGTTTGGTGAATAAGGGTCGGATATTTAGTAGCAGGAGCATTCTTCTCTAATCTTAAAATGTTTCCTGCATTTAAAGGCACAATTTCTTGGAACCTGGGAAAATCTACATATAGGCAGCGTACTATTAGAGTTTTGACACAACTAGGAAAATACTAATAAAAAATATCAGCTTCCAATTTCATTCTAAAACTAAAAGAATTTTAACTAATATTCTCTTATTCATAAAAAAAAAAAATTGAAATGTATAAAAAAATTTAGGGCTTTGCTCATCTTGATGGTTTAGATGTAGTACGGGGCGTTTGTTTATACCCAAAATATAGATGTTTGTTGGATCTGATATATGTAACCATTCATCCAAATTTAGGTCATTTTAGGGCGCTTTACCTCCCGGATTCCATGTCCCCATAAATAACTTGATTCACAAACATATATTCACCTAATTAACTCATTAAATAAGTTTCTTTCTGATATGAACAACCATTGTTGAATTCAAAATTCCAACACATTTTTAAACACCATTATTCTACTTTTAATACTTCCAAGAAAAGAAACCCATCGCAAAAATGGGTTTTCATATCTAACCATCACTTGATGACATGGGTTTCCTTAGGGTCAAAATTGTAGAGAAATGGTAAGAATGGAATGATTTGAGAGTGAAGAACATTTAAAAGCATGATTTTTTATAACCTCATTTTTGTCCGCATTTGTTATCTGTATGATGGTTATTTTATACAAGAACATAGCTAAAGGATTCCTTGTATTATCACTCACATATTGGAAGAGTTAGAACCTTATTTGCCAACTAATTGTAAATACTTTGAATCTAACAGATAAATTTAGGAAAAAAAATAAATATTTACACAATTCATAGACAATAAAACAATGAGAGTCATCATGTATGGAGAACAATATGCACTATGAAGTAGTGCAAATAAATATAGTAGATTCTTGGATATAAACCATTAACTCTAAATTAATTTAAATTCAACCATTCATATCTTGTATAGGGCATTTAATTCCGAACACTTGATTCATGTCACCCACATAACCTCAAACCAATGAGGACCATGTTGGAATGTAATTTCAACTGCAGCAAGAGTTGAACAAAAATTGCAAACTTTAACCCCATCGGAGTTCCCTGCTATGCGATCCATCGCAGATCACAAATCACGTCTCATCACAAATGGCATTAATCCTTTCGCCTGTCCTCCGCACTGCGATGTGACGTGATGCCATGCGATCGCAAATCGCACAGATCACAGATTGCGATTTTTTCTCCAAGTGCGCGTTAAACCCTCCGCGATGTTGCAATGCCACCTAAGCCATCGCAGATCGCACCTTCACCTGCAAATGATCCCAGCCGTCCATCTATCTTTAATCCAACGACCATTATTTGTTCGGGCTTATTCACGCTATCGCCATAAGTGTCCTTTCTTGTTCTTTACCTGTTTTTGTTCCTAAAGGAGGAAGATTAGATCGAGCTCCTGCACATTGAATGCTCAGCTACCGCAGTTAAAGAGCAGCTCAGCCAAGAACAAGAAGGATGCACCACGTGCAGGTGCATTAAAAATATTATGGGTTTCTTGCGTCTAGCTCGAGCAGGTCTATAGCTACCAGAGAAGAACATGCCTTGAGCCGATCACAGAATTTATCAGTTATGGGTTTCCACACAACCGACTCAAGAATTACAGCAGAATGTCCGAGAAGATCAGATTTTGTTCACTGAAGCAGCAGATTGCAGCAAAGACTCTGTCAGAGAGTTAAAGCAGTTGATGGACTATTATGACCCCTAATGCACTATATATGTGTAGACATAGCAGTATAGATTAGAGGGAGAGCAAAGGAGATTGATGAGAGGTAATGCACAACAGTGCAGAGAAAATTCCTTTTGTTGTGGAACTAAAGCGTTCCTGTTGTAATCCCTCTATTAAGAGGAAGACCAATTTTTTAACAACAATTGTTTTTTATTAATGAATAGAAAGTTTTATTGTGCATGTAAAACTCTACCATTTCAGAAATCAATTTTTTTTTGTTTCCGCTGTGTTAAAAAATAGAGTATTATTCTTTGTTCGTTTTGTTTGGAATCATCAGAAATTCCCAACAGTGGTATCAAAGCTGGTCTAGGCACTTAGTGAGTCAAAAGCAAAGTTTGTTTTTTCATTGTAGGAGCTGTAAGAAGCTTATTGAGCAGATTTTCTCCAGCAGAGAAAGTTTTTTGCTTGTTTTAATTATACAATCAGTATCTCTTCTTTACTTATACAGGTTAAGATGGCAGATGCTGGAACTGGTTTGAGAAATTCCCAACTGCCACAGTTTAATGGGAAAATTCACAGTTATTGGTCCATAACAATCAAAGCATTGTTTGCTTCTCAAGGAATATGGGAGCTGGTTGAAACTGGCTATGCTGAACCTATAGATGCAACAACATTGGCTGCTTTGGCAGTAGCAGAAAGAGACCAATTAAAGAGCGACAGGAAGAAGGATGCCAAAGCCCTCTTTTTTCTCTTCCAATTAGTACATGAAAGTGTTTTTCCACGGATTGCAGCAATAACAAAATCCAAGGAGGCATGGGATATTCTCAAAACTGCCTATCAAGGCATGGAGAAGGTGAAGACTGCAAAGTTGCAGATGTTGAGGAGAGACTTTGAAACACTCAGCATGAAGGAATCTGATACAATAGATTCATTCTTCATTCAGGTTATTGGATTGATAACCCAGATAAGATCCCATGGTGAGATTCTTGAAGAAAGAAGGATCGTAGAGAAGATCTTGAGAAGTTTACCCTCAAAGTTTGAATCTATTGTGGTAGCAATAGAAGAAACAAAAGATCTTTCACAGTTCACGGTAGATGAACTGAGTGCTTCTCTTATATCTCATGAACACAGACTGAGTAGAGGAACAGATTCCTCTTTTGAGCAAGCATTCAAGACTCAGATGTCTTTCAGCCAAGGAAAAGGTCGAGGCATAGCAAATAACAGAGGTCGTGGAAGAAGCCAAAACAGAGGCAGATATTATCCTGCAAGCACAAGCGGAAGGAGCTGCAATCAAAACCAAGATGAAGGTTCAAGCAAACAACAAGCTCATGGACAAAGGTATGACAAATCCCAAGTCCAATGTCATTATTGTAAGAAATATGGGCACTATGCCAATGAATGTAGGAAAAAACAAAATGACATGAATAGTAGGCAGAATGTTAATTTTGCAAATGAAGAAAATAAGAATTCAAAGAATGTGTTGTTAACATGTAACATTGCACAAGACAAACAAGAAGATGTTTGGTTCTTAGACTCAGGTTGTAGTAATCACATGACTGGAAATATTGCAATGTTTGCCAATCTGGATGAAGATGTGAAATCTGAGGTAACAACAGGGACTGATACTAAGATAACTGTCAAGGGTAAAGGCAACATCAGTATTCGAGCAAGAAATGGAGAACAGATGAGTGTGCCAGATGTATACTATGTACCTGGCCTGAAATGTAATCTTTTGAGCATTGGGCAGCTCATTGACAAAGGTTACAACGTATTCTTCAAAGATGATATGTGTACAATCACAGATATACCTCCAAGTAAGAAGATCATTGCACAGGTGCAAATGACCAGCAATAGAATGTTTCCTCTCAAACTTAGGGCAGATTTGAAGGAAGGAAGAACTATTGCAGCTGTAACACAAGAAGTCTTTCAGGAACAAGTGAAAGATGAGAATTGGTTGTGGCACTTGAGATTTGGACATCTCAATTTCGGAGGCTTGAATCTGTTACACAGAAAGAGAATGGTAAAGGGATTGCCATTGATTGGGAAACCGGATAGCCTTTGTGAAGGCTGCATCTTGGGCAAGCAACACAAAGAAAGCTTTCCAGTAGGAAAGAGTATAAGGGCAAAAGCACCCTTGGAAATTGTTCACTCTGATGTGTGTGGACCGATGCAAATA